>JAIUJO010002682.1:0-5000 GCA_023846275.1 Vanilla planifolia | reverse complement strand
TCATCTTCTTTAACTTCTCCATCTTCTTCTTCTCTTTCTCCTTGTACTTCTTCTACTTATTCTTCTTCTTCTTCTTCGTTTGTTTCGTCTTCATCTTCTTCTTCTCCTTCTTCTTGCCGTTCTTCTTCTCCTACTTCTTCTCTTTCTCCTTCTTCTTCTCCCTCTTCTTCTTCTTCTTCTTTCTTGTTCATCATCATCATCTTCTTCTTCTCCATATTCTACTTCTCCTTCTTCTTCTACTCCTTCTTCTTCTTCTTCTTCTTCTTCTTTTGCTTCTTCTTCTACTTCTACTTTTTCTTCTTCTCCTTCTTCTTCTTCTTCTTCTTCTTCTACTACTACTCCTCCTCCTCCTCATCCTCCTCCTTCTTTTTCTTCTTCTCTATTTTCTTCTCCTTCGTCATATTTTTCTCCTTCTTTTGCTTCTTCTTCTTCATGTTCTTCTTCTTCATCTTCTTCTTCTTCTTCTTCTTCTTCTTCTTCTTCTTCTCCATCATCTTCTTCTCCTTCAAATTCTTCTCCTTCTTTTTCTTCTTTTTCTTCTTCTTCTTCTAATTCATCTTCCTCTTCTTCTTCTTCTTCTTCTTCTTCTCCTCCTCCTCCTCCTCCTCCTCCTACTTCTCCTTCATTCTCTACTTCTAATTCTTCTTGTTATTGTTGTTGTTCTTCTTCTTCTTCGTCTTTGTCTACTTCTTCTCCTTCTTCTTCTTCTACTTCACCTTCTTCCTCTTCTTCTGTTTCTTCGACATCTTTATTATCTTCTTCTTCTACTTCTTCTTCATCAACTTCGTCTTCTTCTTATTCTAGTTCTTCTACTTCTTCTTCCTTCTTCTTCTTCTTCTTCTTTTTCTTACTTATTTTTCTTCTTCTTCTTCTACTTCGTCTCCTTATTCATTTTTTCTCTTTCTTCTTCTTCTTTTCTACTTCTTCTTCTTCTTGTTCTTGTTCTTCTTCTTCTTCTTCTTCTACTTCATCCTCGTCATCATCATCTTTTTCTTCTTCTACTTCTTCTTCTACTACTACTTTTTCTTGTTCTTCTTTTTCTTGTTTTACTTGTTTTTCTTCTTACTATTATTATTATTATTCTTATTCTCTATCTTCTTCTTCGTCTCCTTCTCCTTCTTCTTCTTCTTCTTCTTTGTCTACTTCTTCTTCCTTTCTTCCTCTCCTTCTACTTCTCTTCCCCCTTCTACATCTTCTTCTTCTTCTTCTTCTTCTTCTTCTCCTCCTCCTTCTTCTTCTTTCCCTTTTCTTTTTCCATCTTCTTCTTCTTCTTCTTCTTTGTCCTCTTCTTCTCCTTCTTCTTTTTCATCTTCTTCTTCTATTTCTCCTTCTTCTTTTTCTTCCTCTTCTTGTTCTTCTTCTTCTTCTTCTTTTTCTTCTACTTCTTCTTCTTCCTCTTCTTATTTATCTTTGCCTTCTTCCACTTCATGTTCTTCTTTTTCTTACTCTCCTTAATCTTCTTCATCTTCTTCTTCTTGTTCGTCTTCTTCCTCTTCTACTTCTTCTTCTTCCTCTTCCTCTTCTTCTTCTCCTCCTCCTTGTTCTTCTCCTTCCTCTTCTTCTTCATCTTCTTCCTCTGCTTCTTTTTCTTCCAATTCCGTTTATTCTTCTTCTTCTTCTTCTTCTTCTCCTCCTTTATCTTTTTCTTCTTGTTCTCTTTCGACGTCTGCTCCTTCCTCTTCATCTTCTTCTTCTTCTTCTTCTTCTTTTTCATCTCTTACTTCTTTTTCATACTCTTTATCCTCTTCTTCTTCTTGTTCTTCTTCTTCTTCTACTACATCTTCTTCTGCCTCTTTTTATCTCCTTCTAGTTTTTCTTCTTTTTCTCCATCGTAGTCTTCCCCTTCCTCTGCTTCATCTTCTTCTTTTTCTTCTTCTTCTTCAACTTCTTCTTCCAGTTCTTCTTCTTCCTCTTCTTCTTGTTTTTCTTCTTCAACTTCTTCTTCTTCTTCTTCTTCTTCTTCTTCTTCTTTTTTCTTATTCTTCTTCTTCTACTTCTTCTTCTTCAAAATTTTCTTCATCTTCTTCTCCTAAGTCTTCTTCTTTTTCTTCTTCTTCTTCTTCTTCTTCTTCTTCTTCTACTTCTTCTTCTTTCTTTTCTTCTTTCATTTCTTCTTTTTCTTCTTCATCTTTTTGTTTTCTTCTACCTCTTCTTCTTCTCTTTCTTCTTCTTCTCCTTCTTCTTCTTCTTCTTCTTCTTCTCCTTCTCCTGCTTCTTCACATTCTTCTTTTTCTTTTTTGTCTTCTTCTACTTCTTCTTTTTTCTTCTTCTTCTTTTTCTTCTTCTACTTCTTCTTCCTCTGCTTCTTCTTCTTTTTCTTGTTTATCTTTTTCTTCTTCTTATTCTTCTTCTTCTACTTCAACTTTTACATCTTCTTCCTCTTCTTCTTCTTCTTCTTCTTCTTTTTCCTCTACCTCTTCCTTTTCTTCCTCTTCTTCTTCTTCTTCCTCTTCATCTTCTTCTTCTCCCTCCACATCTACTTCTTCCTCTTCTAATTCTTTTGTTTCTCCTTTGTCTTCTCCTTGCTCTTCCACTTCTTCTGGTTTTTCTTCTTCTTCTTCTTCTTCTTCTTCTTCTTTTTCATCATCATCTTCTTCTTCTTCTTCTACTTCTTCTTCTTCTTCTTCTTCTCCGTCTTCTTTTTCTTTGTCTTCTTCTCCTTCCTCTTCTTTTCCTTCTTATTCTTCTTCTTTTTCTTCTTCTTCTTCTTCTTCACCTTCTACCCCTTAGTCTTCTTCTTTATCTTCCTCTTTTTCTTCTTCTTCTTCTTCTTTGTCTTCTTCGTCTTCTTCTTCTTCTTTTTCTTCTTCTTCTCCATCTTCTTCTTCTTCTTCTTCTTCTTATTCCATTTCTTCTTCTTTTTCTTCTTCTACTTCTCATTCTTCTTCTTCCTCTTCTTCTTCTTCTTCTTTTCCTTCACATCCCTCTTCTTCCTCTTCTTCTTCCTCTTCCCCTTCTTCTTCATCTGCTTCTTCTTCTTCTTCTTCTGCTTCTTCTTCTTCTTCATCTTCATCATCTTCTTCTTCTTCTTCTTCTTCCTCTTGTTCTTCTTCATCATCATCATCATCTTCTTCTTCTTCTTCATCATCGTCTTCTTATTCTTCATCTTTTTCTTCTTTTTCTTATCGTTCTTATCGTTCTTCTTTTTCTTCTTCTTCTTCTTCATCTTCTTTTTCTTCTTCTTCTCCATCATCTTCTTCTCTTCTACTTCTTCTCCTTCTCTCTATTCTTCTCTTGCTCTTGTCATTATTCATCTTCCTCTTCTTCTTAATCTACCTCTTCTTCTACTTCTTCTTCTCCTTCTTCTCCTCCACGTCCTTCTTCTCCTTCATCCTCTCCTTCAAATAATTCTTCTCCTTCTTCGTCCACTTCTTCTCTGTCTTCTCCTTAACCTTCTTCTTCTTCTTCTTCTTCTTTGACTTCTTTGCCATTTCTTCTTCTTCTTCCTCTTCTTCTTATTTATCATCATCATCATCTTCTTCTTCTTCTTCTTCTTCTTCTTCTTCTTCTACATCATCTTGCTTCTTCTTCTTCTTCTTCCTCTTCTTTCTTATTCTTCTTCTTCTTCTTTTTCTTCTTCTTCTTCTTGATCAATTCAACTTCTTCTTCTGCTTCTTCGACTTCTTCTTATTCTTCATCACCTTCATCATTATCATCATCATCTTCTTCTTCTTCTTCTTCTTCTTCTTCTTCTTTTTCTTGTTGTTCTTCTTCCTCTACTACTTCTTTTTCTTCTTCTTCTTCTCAATGTCCTTATTACCCTTCATCTTCTTCTGCTTCTCCTTCTTCTTCACCTTCTTCTTCTTCTTCTTTTTCTTCTTCTTCTTCATCTCCTTCATCCTCCTCTTCTTCCACTTCTTCTTCTTCTTCTTCTTCTTCTTCTTCTTCTTCTTCTTGGTCTACTTTGTCTTCTTCTTCTTCTCCTGTTCCTTCTCCTTCTTCCTCTCTATCTTCTTCTCTTTCTCATTCTTCTTTTTCTTCTTCTTCTTCTTCTTCCTCATATTCTTCTCTATCCTCTTCTTCTCCTTCTTCTTCTTCTCCTTCTCCTTCGACTCCTTATTGTTCTTCTTCTTCTTCATCATCTTCTTCTTCTACTACTTTTATTTCTTTTTCTTCTTCTTGTTCTTCTTCTCTTTTTTCTTCTTCTTCTTCTGTCTCCTCCTCCTCCTCCTCCTTCTTCTTCTTCTTCTTCTTCTTCTTCTTTCTCTTCTCCTTCTTCATCTCTTTCTCCTTCTTCTTCTTCCTCTTCTACTCATTTGCCTTCCTCTTCTACTTCTTCTTCTTCTTCTTCTTCTTCTTCTTCTTCTTCTTCTCCTTCTTCTTCTTCTTCATTTTCTTCTTCTTCATCTTATTCTTCTTCATCTTCTTTTCTTCTTCTTCTTCTTCTTCTTCTTCTTTGACTTCTTCATCTTCTACTTCATCTTCTTCCTCTTCTTCTTCTTCTTCTCATTCTTCTTCTTCATCACCACCTTCTTCTTCTACTTCTCCTCCTCCTCCTACTTCTTCTTCTCCTTCCTCTTCTTCTTCTTTTTCTTCTTCTTCTTCTTCCTCTACTCCTTCATCATCTTCTTTTCCTTCATCTTCTTCTCCTTCTCCTTCTCCTTCTTCTTCTTCTTTTCTTCTTTTTTTTTACTTCTACTACTTCATCCTCTTCCACCTCTACTTCTCCTTCTTCCTCTTCTACTTCTTCTTCTTCCTCGTCATCTTCTTTTTCTCCTTCTATTGCCTCTACTTCGTCTTCTACTTCTTCTTCTCCTTCATCTTATCCTTCCCCTTCCACTTTCTGTTCTTCTTCATCTTCTTCTTCTTCTTCCTCTTCTTCTTCTTCTTTACTTCTTCTTCTTCTTCTTCCTTCTTCTTCTTCTTCTTCTTCTTCTTCTCTGCCTTCTTCTTCTTTACCTTCTTCTCCTTCTTCTCCTCGTTCATCTTCTTGTTCTCTTCTTCTCCTTTGTATTCTTCTCCTTTTTCTTCTTCCTCTTCGACTACTTCTTCTTCTTGTT
>JAIUJO010002150.1:45000-51472 GCA_023846275.1 Vanilla planifolia | reverse complement strand
TCTTATCTTCTTCTTCATCTTCTTCTTCTTCTTTGCCTTCTTCTTCCTCCTCTTTTAATTCTTCTCCGTCTTTTTCTTCTTCTTATTTGTCGTCAACTTCATCTTATTCTTCATCTTCTTGTTCTTTTTCTTCTTCGTCTTCTTCTTCTTCTTCTTCTTTTTCTTCTCCTTCTTCTCCTTCTTCTTCTTCTTCTTCGTCTTCTTCTCCTTCTTTTTTTATTCTTCTTATGCTTCTTATTCTTTTTATTCTTCTCCTTCTTCTTCTTCTTCTTCTTCTTCTTCTTCTTCTTCTTCTTCTTCTCCTCCTTCTTCTTCTTTTTTTATCGCTCTTCTGCATCTTCCTATTCTTCTTCTTCGAAATCATCTTTTCCTTCTTCATTTTCTTCTTCCTTTTCTTCTTCTTCCTCTTCTTCTTCTTCTTCTTCTTCTATTTCTACTTCTTCTTCTTCTTCTTCTTCTACATCGTCTTCCTCCTCCTCTTCTTGTTCTTCTTTTTCTTCATCTTTTCTTCTTCTTCTTCTTCTTCTTTTTTGTCTTTTCCTTTTTTCTTTTCTTCTTCTTCTTCACCTTGTTCTTCTTCTTTTTCATCATCATCATCATCTTCTTCTTCTTCTTCTTCCACTTCTACTTGTTGTTCTTCTTCTTCTTATTCTTCATTTTCTTCTTCTTCTTCTTCTTCTTCTTCTTTTTCTTCCCCTTCGCCTACTTCTTCTTCTTTGTCTTCTTCTTCTTTTTCTTCTTATTCTTCTTCTTCTTTTTGTTCTTCTTTTTCTTCTTCTTCGTCTTCATCATCTTCTCTTTCCTCTTCATCTTCTTATTCTTTTTCTTATACCTTTAATTCTTGTTATTCTTTTTCGTCTTCCTCTTCTTCGTCTTCTTCTTCTTCGTCATCTTCTTCTTCTTCGGCTTCTTCTTCTTCTCCTTCTTCTCGTTCTCCTTCTTCTTCTTCTTTTTCTACTTCTTCTCCTTCTTCTTCTTCTTCTACTTCTTCTTCTCCATCCTCTTCACCATCTTCTTCACCATCTTCTTCTTCTTCTTCTTCTTCTTCTTCTTCTTCTTCTTCCTCCTCTTTTTCTTCTTCTTCTTTTTCTTCTTCTTCTTCTCCTTCTTCTTCTTCTTCTTCTTTGACATCTTCTTCTTCTTCTTCTTCTTCTTCTTCTTCTTCTTCTTCTTCTTCTTCTTCTTCTTTGTCTTCTTCTTCTTCTTCTTCTTCTTCTTCTTCTTCTACTTTCTTTTCTTCTTCATCTTCCTCTTCTACTTTCTTTTATTGTTGTTCTTCTTCTTCTTTGTCTTCTTCTTCTTCTTCTTTGTCTTCTTCTTCTTCTTCTTCTATTTCTTCTTCTTCTTCATTTTGTTCTTCTTTGTGTTATTCTTCTTCATCGTCATCATCATCATCTTCTTCTTCTTCTTCTTCTTCTTCTTCCAATCCTTCTTCTTCTTCTCCTTCTACTTATTCTTCTACTTCTTCTTCTTCTTCTCTTCCACTTCTTCTTCTTCTTCGTCTTCTTCTTCTCCTTCTTCATCACCATCATCTTCTTCTACTTCTTTTTCTTCTTCTTCTTCATAATCTTCCTCCTCTTCTTCTTCTTCTTTTTCATCTTCTTTTTTTGCTTCTTCTTTTTCTTCTTCTTCTTCCTTGTCATCTTCTTCTTCTTGTTCAATTTCTTCTTCGTCTTCTTCTTCTTCTTCTTCATCCTCTTCCCTTCTTCTTCTTCATATTATTCTTATTCTCCTTCTTCTCCTCCTCCTCCTCCTCCTTCTTCTTCTTACTTTTCTTATCCTTTCCGTTCTCCTTCCTCTACTTCTCCTTTTTCCACTTCATATTCTCCTTCTCCTTCATCCTCTTCTTCTACTACTACTTCTTCTTCTTCCACTTTTCTTTTTCTACTACTTCTTTTCTTCTTCTTCTTCTTCTTCATCCTCCTCTTCATCTTCTTCTTCTTCATCATCTTATACTTTTACTTTTTCAACTTCATCTTTTTCAATTTCATCTTTCACTTCTTCTTCTTCTTCTTTTTCTTCTTCTTCTTCTTCTTAATCTTTTTAAACTTCGTCCTCTTATTTTTCTTCTTCTTCTTCTTCTTCTTAATCTGTTTTTCTTCTTCTTCTTTTTCTTCTTTTTCTTCTTCTTCTTCTCCTACTTTTTCTTCTTCTTCTTCTTCTCTTTCCTCTAATTCTTCTTCTTCTTCTTTTTTTTCATCATCTTCTTCTTCCTTTTCCCTTTCATCTTCTTCTTCTCGTTTTTCTTTTTCTTCACCATCTTCTTCTTCTTCTTCTTCTCCTTCTTCTTCTTCATTTTCTTCTTCTCCTTCCTCTTCCACATCTTCTTCTTCTTCAACAACTTCTTTTTCTTCTTCTTCTTCTTCTTTTCCTTCTTTATCTTCCTGTACTACTTCTTGTTCTTCTTCTTCTTTTTTTTCTTTATCTTCTTCTTCTCCTTCATCTTCTTCCTCTACTTCTTCTTTTTCTTCATCTTCATCTTCATCTTCTTCTTCTTCTTCTTTTTCTTCTTCTTGTTTTTTTCATAGTCTACTTCTTCTTCTTCCTCTTGTTCTTCTTCTTCTCCTTTCTTTTCTTCTTCATCTTCTTATTCCTCTTCTCCTCTTCCTCTTCTTCTTCTTTTTCTACCTCTTCGTCTTTTGCTTCTTCATTAATTTCTTGCCCTTCTTCTTCTTCTTTATCTCCTTCTCCTTCTTCTTCTCCTCTTATTTCTTCTTCTTCTTCTTTTTCTCCTCCTCCTTCTTCTTCTTCTAATTTTTCCTCATCTTCTTCTTGCTCTTTTTCTTTTTCCTCTTCTTATTCTTCACCATCTTCTTCATTATCTACTTCTTTTGCTTCTTTTTCTTTATGTTCTTCTTCTTCTAGTTCTTCTTGTACTTCTTCCTCTTCTCTTCTTATTCTTCGTCTTCTGCCTCTTATTCTTCTACATCATCTTCTTTATCTTCATCTTCTTCGTCATCTTCTTCTTCTTTTCCTTCTACTTTTTCTTCTTCTTCATCTTCTTTTCCTTCTTTTTCTTTTTCTTCTTCTTCATCTTCTTCTTCTTCATCATCATCATCATCATCACATCTTCTTCTACTTCTTCTTTTTCTTCTTCTCCTCCTCCTTCTTTTTCTTCTCGCTTTTCAGCATCTTCCTATTCTTCTTCTTCATCTTCTTCTTCATCTTCTTCTCCTTCTTCTTTTTCTTCTTTGTCTACTTCTTCTTCTTCTTCTTCTTCTTCTCTACTTCTTCTTCTTCTTCTTCTTCTTTGTCTTTTCGTTTTTACTCTTCTTATTATTCTTCACATTGTTCTCCTACTTCTTTTTCATCATCATCTTCATCTTCTTCTTCTTCTTATTCCTCTTCTACTTCTTCTTCTTCTTAATCTTCATCTTCTTCTTCATCATCATCTTATTCTTCTTCTTTGAATTCTTTTTCCTCTTCTTTGCCTCCTTCTTCTTTTCTTCTTCTTCTTCTTCTTCTTCTTATATTTTTTCTTCTTTTTCTTCTTCTTCTTCTTAATCTAGTTTTTTCTCTTCTTTTTCTTTTTGTTATTCTTTTTCTTTTTCTTTGACTTTTTCTTCCTCCTCTTATTCGTCTTCTTCTACTTCGTCTTCTTCTTCTTCTTCTTCATCTTCTTTTTCTTCTTCTTCTTCTTCTGCTTGTTCTTCTTCTCCTCCTTCTTCTCCTTCTCCTTCTTCTTCTTCTTCTTCTTCTCTTTCTTCTTCTTCTTCTACCACTTCTTCTTCTTCTCTTTCTTCTTCTTCTTCATCATCTTCTTTTTCTTCCTCTTCTTCTTCTTCTTCGACATCTTCTTCTTCTTCTTCTTCTTCTTCTTCTTTGTCTTCATTTTCTTCTTCATCTTCCTTTTCTTCTTCTTCTTCTTATTCTTCTTCTTCTTCTTTTACTTCTTATTGTTGTTGTTCCTCTTCTTTGTCTTATTCTTCTTCCAATTCATCTGCATTTTGTTCTTCTTTGTATTCTTCATCATCATCATCATCATCCTCTTCTTCTTCTTCTTCTTCTTCTTCTTCTACTCCTTCATTTACATATTCTTCCTCTTCTTTTTCTTCTTTTCTTCTTCTTCTTCTTCTTCTTCTTCTTCTTCTTCTTCTTCTTCTTCTTCTTCCACTTCTCCTTCTTCTTCTTCTTCTTTGTCATTATCTTATTCTACGTCTTCATCTTTGTCTTCTTCTTAATCTTCTTCCTCGTATTCTTCTTCTTCTTCTTCTTCTTCTTCTTTTTCTTCTTCTTCTGTCTCCTCGTCATTTTCTTCTTCTTCTACTTAATCTTCTTCTTCTTTTTCTTCTTATTCTAATTCTCTTTCTTCTTCTCCTCTGACACTTACTTCTTCATCATTTTCTTCTCCTTGCACCTCTCCTACTTCTTCTCCTTCTTCTTCTTCATCATCTTCTCCTTCTTCTACTTCATCTTCCTCTTCTTCTTCTTCTTCTTCTTCTTCTACTTCTTCTACCACTTCTTTTTTTCTTCCTCCTCTTCTTCTTCTATTTCTTCTTCTTCTTTATCTTCCTCTTCTTCTTCTTCTTCTACTTCTACTTCTTCATCTTCCTCTTCTTCTTCTTTCTCTTCTTCTTCTTCTTCTTCTTCTTCTTCCCCTTGTTTTTCTTCTTTTTCTTCTTCTTCTTCTCGTTCTTTTCTCTTTTTCTTCTTCTTCTTTCATCTCCTTTTTCTTCTTCTTCTTCCTCTTCATATTCTTATTCATGTTCTCCTTCTTCTTCTTCAACCTCTTCATCTTCACCTTATTCTTCTTCTTCTTCTTTCCTACATCTCCTTTTTCTTCTTCGTCTTCTTTGACTTTGTTTATTTCTTCTTCTTCCTCATGTTCATCTTCTTCAACTTCTCTGACAACTTCTTCTTCTTCTTCTTCATCTTCTTCTTCTTCTTCACCATCATCTTCTTATACTACTTCTTCTTCTTCTTGTTCCTCTTCTTCTTCTTCCTCTTCATCATCATCTTCTTCTTCTTCATGATCTTCTTTTTCTTCTTCGTCTTCTCCTTCTTCTTCTCTTTCTTTTAATTCTTCTTATTCTTCTCCTTCTTCTTCTTTTTCCCTTTCTTCTTCTTCTTCTTCTCGTTTTCCTTTTTCTTCATCTCTTTCTTCTTCTCCTTCTTCTTCTTGTCCTTCCTCTTCCACGTCTTCTTCTACTTTGTCATCTTCTTTTTCTACTTCTTCTTCTTCTTCTTTTTCTTCTTCGTCTTTGTCTTCTTCTTCTTCTTCTTCTTTATCATCTTCTTTGTCTTCTTTTTGTTCTTCTTGATCTTCTCTTCTTCTTCTTCCTCCAATTCTTCTTCTTCTTCTTCTTCTTCTTCTTCTTCTTCTTCTTTTTCTTCATAGTCTACTTCTTCTTCTTCTTCCCTTCTTCTACAACTTCTTATCCTTCTTCCTCTTTTTCTTCTTTTGCTTCTTTTTCTTTCTTCTCCTTCCTCGTTGTCCTTCATCTTTTTCTTCTTCTTCTTGTTCTTCTTCTTCTTCAGCTTCTTCTTCTCCTTCTTCTTCTCTTCACCTTCTTTATCTTCTTCTATTACTACTACTTCAACTTCCTCTTCTTGTACATCCTCTTCTTCTACTTCTTCTTCTTTGACTTCTTATTCTACTTTTTCTTCTTCTTCTTCTTCTTCTTCTTCTTCTTCTTCTTCTTCGTCTTATTAATCTTCTTCAACCCCTTCTTCTTCTTCCTCTTCTCGTTCTTCTTCTTCTTCTTCAACTTTCTCTTCTTCTTCTTCTTCTTCTTCTTCGTCTTATTCTTCTTCTTCTCCTTCTTCATCTTCTTCTCCTTTCTTCTCCTACCTTTCCTTCTTCTCCTTTTTCACCATTATTCTCTTATTCTCCTCCTTCTCCATCTTCTACTTCTTATCCTTCTACTTCTTCTTCTTCTTCTTCTCCTTCTTCTTTTTCTTAGTTTTCTTCTTGTTTAACTTCTTCTTCTTCTTCTTCTTCAAGTTCTTCTTCTTCTCCTTCTTATTTTTGCCCTATTCATCTTCTACTCATTTTTGTTTTTCCACATCTCCTTCTTCTTCTTCTTCCTTTTATTTTCCTTCTTCTTCTTCCTCATCTTCTTCTTCCTCATCTTCTTCTTCATCTTCTCCTTCCTCTTCAACGACTTCTTCTTCTTCTACTTCTTTACCTTCTTCTTTTTCTTCTTCTTTGTCTTCTTCTTCTTGTTCTTCTTCTTCTTGTTCTTCTTCTTTCTCTTCTTCTTCTTCTTCTTCTACTTCTTCTTCTTCTTCTTCTTCTACTTCTACTTCTACTTCTTCTTCATCTTCTTCTTCTTCTCTTTCTTTTTCTTCTTCTTCTTTATTTTCTTCATCATCATCTTCTTCTTCTTCTTCTTATTCTACCTTTTCTTATTATTATACTACTTCTTCACCAACCACTTTTTAGTCTTCCTCATCTTCTTCTTCGTTTTCTTCTTGCACTTCTACTTTGTTTGCTCTTCTTCAACAACCTCTTCTTCATCTTCTTCTTCTT
>JAIUJO010002150.1:32500-40000 GCA_023846275.1 Vanilla planifolia | reverse complement strand
CTTCTTCTTCTTCTTCTTCTTCTCCTTCTCCTTCCTCTTCTCCTTCTTCTTCTTCTTCTTCTCTGCTTCATCTTCTTCTTCTTCTTCTTCTTCTTCTTCTTCTTTCTTCTTCTTCTTCTTCTTATTTTTCTTCTTCTTCTTATTTTTCTTCTTCTTCTTCTTCTTCTTCTTCTTCTTCATCTTCTTCCTCTTCTTCTTCATCATCTTCTTCTTCTTTCTCTTCTTTTTCTTCTTCTTTGCCTTCGTCTTCTTCTTCATATTCTTCTTTTTCTTCTTCTCCTTCTTCTTTTTCTTCAACTTTTTTTTCTTCTTCTTCTAGTTGTTCTTCTTTTTCTTCTTCTTTTTCTTCTCCTACTTCTTGTTCTCCCTCTCCTTCTTCTTTTTCTTCTTCTTCTTCTTCTTCGTCTTCATCTTCTTCTTCTTCTTCTTCTTCTTCTTTGCCTTCTTGTTCTTCTTCTTCTTGTTCTTCTTCTTCTTGCTCTGCTCTTCTTCTTCTCATTCTACTTCTTCTTCTTCTTCTTCTTTTTCATTTTCATCTTCTTCTTCTTCTCTTTCATCTTCCACTCCTCCTTCTCCTTTTTCATTTGCGACTTCTTTTTCTGCTTCTTCTCCTTCTCCTTCTTCTTCTTCTTCTTCCATTTGTTTTTTCTTCATCTTCTTTTACTTATTCTACTTCTAGTTCTTCTTAATCTTCTTCTTCTTCATCCACTTGTTCCTCTCATACTTGTCCTTCTGCTCCTTTGAGCACTTTCCTCTCCTTCTTCTTCTTCTTCACCATTTTTGTATTATTATTATTTGTCTTCTTCTTCCTCCCCTTCTCCTTCTACATGTTTTTCTTCTTCTTCATCATCTTCTTCTACTTTTCTTCTTCCCCTTCTTCTTCTTCTTCTACTTCTTATTATTATTCTTCTTCTTCTTCTTAATAATCTTCTTCTTCTCCATCTTCTTCTTCTCTTCTTCTTCTTCTTCTTCTTGTTACTCTCCTTCTTCTCCTTCTACTCTTTCAAGTCCTTCTACTTCTCCTTTTTCTGCTTCTTCCCCTTCTTCTTCTTCTTCTTCTTCTTCTTCTTCTTCTTCTTCTTCTCCTTCTTCTTCTTCTACTTCTTGTTCTTCTTCTTCATCTTCTTAATCTTCTTCTACATCTCCTTCTTCTTCTTCTTTTTCTTTTTCATCTTTTTCTTCTTCTCTTTCTTCTTCTACTACTTCTTCTTCTCTTCTTTTTCTTTTTCTTCTTCTTATTCTTGTTCTCCTACCTCTTCTTCTTCTTCTTATTCTTCTTCACCTTTTTCTTCTTCTTCTTCTCCTCCTCCTCTTTCTCCTTCTTCTTCGAAATATTCTTTTTCATCTTTCATGTTCTTCTTCTTCATCTTCTTCTTTTTCTTCTTCTTTGTCTTCTTCTTCTTCGTCTTCTTTTTCTTCTTCTTCGACATCTTCTTTTTCTTCTTTAATCTTCTTCTTCTTCTTGTTCTTGTTCATCCTCATCTTCTACTTCTTCTTCTTTGCCTTCTTCTTTCCCCTCTTCTTCTTCTTCTTCTTCTTCTTCTTCTTCTACTTCTTCCTCTACATCATTTTCTACTTCTTCTTCATCTTCATTTCCTTCTCCTTTTTCTTCTTTTTCTTCTCCTACTCCTCCTCCTCCTCCTTCTTCTTCTTCTTCATCCTTCTTCTTCATCTTCATCTTCCTCTTTTTCCTCTTCTTCTTCTTCTTCTTCATATTTTTCTTCTTCTCCTTCTTCTTCTTCTTCTTCTTCTTCAACTTCTTCTTCATCTTCTTCTTCTTCTCCTTCTTCATTGCCTTCTTCTTCTTCTTCCTCTTCTGCTTCTACTTCTTCATATTCTTATTCTTCATCATTATCATCATCTTTGTCTTCTACTTCTCCTTTTCTTGTTCTTTGCCATCGTTTTCTTCTTCTTCTTCTTCTTTTACTACAATTGCCACTCTTCTTCTTCTACTTCTCCCTCTTCTTCTTCTACTTCTTCTTGTTCTTCGTCTTATTCTTCTTCTTCTCCTTCTTCTTCTTTGATTTCTTTTACTTCTTCTTCTTCTTCTATTGTTTCTTCTTGTTCTTCTTCTTTTTTATCATCTTCTTCATCTTCTTCGTCTTCTTCTTATTCTTCTTCTTCTTCTTCTTCTTCTTTATTTTCTTCTTCTTCTTATTCCTCTTCTTCGTCACGTTCTTCACATTCTTCTTCTTCTTCTTCTTCTTCTTAATCTTAACATTCTTTTTGTTCTTCTTATTCTACTTTAGCTTCTTCATCTTCCTCTCGTTCTTCATTTTCTTTTTGTTCTTCGTCATATTTTTCTTCTACTTCTTATTCTTATTCTTATTCTTATTCTTCTTTGTCTTCTTCTTCTTCTTACTATTCTTCTTCTTTTTCTTCTTTCTTCTTCTTCTTATTGTTCTTTGTTTTTTTCTTCTTTTCTTCTTATTATTATTCATCTTCTTCTTCTTCTTATTCTTCTCCATCTTTTCCTTCTTTTTCTACTTCTTCTTCTTCTTCTTCTTCTTCGTCATCCTCTTCTTCTTCTTCTTCTCCTTCCTCTTCATCTTTTCCTTCTCCTTCGTCATCTTCTTCTTCATCTTCTTCTACCTCTTCTTCATCTTCTTCTACATCTACATCTTCTTCTTCTTCTTCTTTTTCTTTTTCTTTTCTTTATTTTCTCCTTCTCCTTCTTCTAATACTTCTTCTTCTTCTTTTACTTCTTCTTTTCTTTCTCTCCTTCTCCTTCTTCTTTGCCTTTTACCTCTTCTTCTTCTATTTCTTCTCCTTCTGCTTCTCCTTCTTCTTCTATTTCTTTTGCTTCATCTTCTTCTTCTTCTACTTCTTGTTCTTCTTCTTCTTCTTCTCAATTGCCTTCTTTGTTTTCTTCTTCTTCTCCATCTTCTTCTTATTTATCTTCATCTTCTTCTTCTTCTTCTTCTTCTTCTACTTTTACTTCTTCTTATGCCTCTCCTTCTCCTTCTACTCCATTTAGACCTTCCTCTCCTTCTTCTCCTTCTTTTGCTTCTTCTCCCTCTTCTTCTTCTTCTTCTTCTTCTTCTTCTTTTTTGCTTCTTCTTCATCATCTTCTTTTTCTTCTTCTTTTTCTTTTTCTTCTACTTGTTGTTCTTTTTCTTCTTCTTCTCTTTCTCCTTCTTCTTCTTCTTCTTTTTCTTCTTCAACATCTACTTATTCTTCTTCTTCTTCTTCTATATCTCTTTTTTTTCTTCTACTTGTTCTTCTACATGTTCTTCTCCTTCTTCCTCTTCTTATTCTTCTTCATTTTTGTCTTCTTCTTTTTCATCTTTTTCTTCTTTTTCTCTCTTTTTCTTCAACTTCTTCGTCTTCTTCTTCTTCTTCTTCCACTTCTTCTTCTTCTTCTTTGTCTAAGACTTCTTCTTCTTCAACTTGTTCAACTACATCATTTTCTTCTTCTTCTTCATCTTCTTTTTCCTCTTCTTCTTCTTCTTTTTTCTTCTTCTTCTTCTTTTTTCTTCTTCTTCTTTTTTTACTTCCTCTCCTTCTTCTCCTTCTTATCTTTCCCCTATATCTTCTCCTTCTCCTCTTTCTTCTTCATCTTCTTCTTTTTCTTCCATTCCTTCTTCTTTATATTCTTCTTCTTTTTCTACTTGTTCTTCTTCTTCGTTTTCCTTCTTCTGCTTATTCGACTTCATCTTCGTCTTCTTCTTCTTCCTCTTCTTTGTCTTCTTCCTCTTTTTCTTCTTCTTTTTCTTCTTTTTTGTTCTTGAGGTTCTTCATCTTTTTCATCTTCTTCTTCTTCTTCTTCTTCTTCTTTATCTTCTTCGTATTCTTTTTCTTCTTCTTCTTCTTCTTCCTCTTCTTCTTCTTCTTCTTCTTCTTCTTCTTCTTCTTCTTCCTCTTTCTTTTCCTCTCCATCATCTTCTTCTTCTTCTTCTTCTTTTTCTTCTTCTTCTTCTTATTCTTCTTCTCCATCTTCTTCGTCTTCTTTTTCTTCTTCTTCGACTTTTCTTTTTCTTCTTTCTTCTTCTTCTTCTTCTTCATATTCTTCTTCTTCTTCATTTTTTCTTCTTCCCCTTCTTCTACTTGTTTTTCTTATTCTTCTTCTTCTTCATCTTTTTCTTCTTCTTCCTCTTCTTCATCTTCTTCTTTTTCTACTTCTTCTTCTTCTTTTTATTCTTCATGTTCTTTTTCTTCTTCTTCTAGTTGTTGTTCTTGTTCTACTACTTTTTCTTCTTCTTGTTCTTCTTCTTCATCTTCTTCTGCTACTTCTTCTCGTTCTCCTTCTTCTTCTCCTTCTTCTTCTTCAACTTTTTCCTCATCTTCTTCTTTATCTTCTTTTACTTCTACTTCTTTTTCTTCTTATTCTTCATTTTCTTTTCCTTCTTTTTCTTCATGATCTTCATCATCTTCTTCTTCTTCTAATGCTACCACTACTGCTTCTTTTTCTTCATATTCTTCTTTACTTCTTCTTCTTCATTGGCTTCTTTTTCTTCTCATTCTTCTTTTTGTTCTTGTCCTTCTTCTTCTTCCTCTTCTTCAACTACTATCACTTCTCCTTCTCTTTCTTCTTCTTCTTCATCATCATCATCATCTTCTTCTTCTTCTTCTTCTACATTTTCTTCTTCTTCTTCATTTTCTTCTTCTTATTCATCTTCTTCGTCTTCTCATTCTTCCCCATCTTCTTCTTCTTTTTGTACTTCTTTTCCTTGTTGTTGTTGTTGTTGCTGTTCTTCTTCTTCTTCTTCTTCTTCTCCATCTTCTTCTTCTTCATCTTCCTCTTCTTCTTCTTCTTCCTCGCCTTTCTTGCCTTCTACCTCACCTTCTTCTTCCTCTTCTTTAACTTCTTCTGCATCTTCTTCTTCTCCTTCTCCTTCCTCTTCTTCTTCTTCATCTTCTCCTTCTTCTTCTTCTTCTTTTTCTTCTACAACATCTCCTTCTTCTTCTTTGTGTTCTCCCTCTTTTTTTCTTCTTCTACTTGTTCTTCTACATTTTCTACTTCTTCTTCTTCTTCTTCTTCTCCTTCTTCTTCTTCTTCTTCTTTTGGTTCTTCTTCTTCGTCTTCTTCTTCTTCTTCTTCTACTTCTTCTACTTCTTCTACTTCCTCTTCTTCTTCTTCTTCTTCTTATTCTTCTTCTATTCTTCTTCTTCTTCTTTTTTTTTGTCTTCTACTTCCTCTTCTTCTTCTTCTTCTTTTCTTCTTCTTCTTCCTCTTTTTTTGCTTCCTCTACTTCTACTCCTTTTTATTTCCTCTGTATCTTCTCCTTCTTCTCCTTGTTTCTCATCTTCTTCTTCTTCTTCTTCCTCTTCATTGCATTCTTCGTGTTTTTCTACTTGTTCTTCTTCTTCTTCTTCTTCTTATTCCTCTTCTTCTTCATCTTCATCTTCTTCTTCATCTTCTTCTTTTTCTTCTTCTTTTTCTTCTTTTTCTTTATATTTTTCTTGTTCTTCGTCTTCTTCTTCTTCTCCTTCTTCTTCTTCTTCTTCTTCTTCTTCATCGTCTTCTTATTCGTGTTCATCTTCTTCTTCTTCTTCTTTTTCTTTGTCTTCTTCTTCTTATTCTTCTGCTTCTTCATCATCTTCTTCTTCTTGTTCTTTTTTCAACTTCTTCTTCTTCTACTACTGCTTATTCTTCTACTCCGTCTTCTTCTTCTTCTACTCCACCTCCTCCTCCTCCTCCTTCTTCTTCTTCTTCTTCTTCTTTGCCTTCTGTTCTTTCTATTTTTTTTCCTTCTAATTCTTCTTCTTCTAGTACTACTACTTCTGCTTCTCCTTTTTCTTCTTCTTCTTCTTCTTCTTCTTTTTCTACATCTTCTTCTTCTACTTCTTTTCCTTCTTCTTCTTCTTCTTCTTCTTCATCTTCTTCTTCTTCTTCTTGTACTTCTTCTTCTTCTCCTCCCCCTCCTCCTTCTCCTTCTTCTTTTCAATCTTCCCTTTTTTCCTCTTCTATGTCTTCTTCTTCCTCTTCTTCTTTTTCATCTACCTCTTATTCTTCTTATTCCTCTTCATGTTTTTCTTCTTCTTGTTCCTCTTCTTCTTCTTCTTCTTTTTCTCTTTCTTCTTCTTCTTTTTCTTCTTCTTCTTCTTTTTCACCTTCGCCTTCTTCTTCTTCTGCTTATTCTTCTCCTCCTCAATCCTTTTCTTGTTTTTCTTTTTCATCTTCTTCTCTTTCTCCATCTCTTTTTTCCCCTTCTCCTTCTTCTACTTCTCCTTTTAATTCTTCTTCTTCTTCTTCTATTACTACTACTTCTTTTCTTGCTTTTTCTTCTTCTTCTTCTTCTTCTTCTTCTTCTTCTACTTATTCTTGATATTCTTCTTCCTCTTCTTCTTCATCTTATTCTTCTTGTTCATCTTATTCTTCTTCTTCATCATCATCATCTTCTCCTTCTTCTTCTTCCTCCTCTTCCTCTTCTTATTCTTCTTCGACTCCTTTTTCTTCTTTTTCTTCTTCTTCTTCTTCTTCTTCTTCTTCTTATTCTTCTTCTTCTTCTTCTTCTTTTTCTTCTTTTTTCTTCTTCTTCTTCTTCTTCTTCTTCTTCATCTTCTTCTTCTATTTCTTCTTCTTCTTCTTTCACTTCTACTTCTTCTTCTTTTTCTTTATCTTCTTTTATTCTGCTTTACCTTCTTCTTCTTCTTCATTTTCTTCTTCTTTTTCTTCTTCTTCTTCTTCTCCTTCTTCTTCTTCTTCCTCTGCTCCTTCTTCTTCTTCTCCTTCTAATTATTCTTCTTTTCCTACTACTACTTCTTCATCACTTTTTTCACTTCTCCTTCTTCTTCATCTTCTTCTAATTATTATTCTTCTTCTTCTCTTTCATCCACTTCTTCTTCTTCTTCTTCTTTGTCTTCTTCTTCTTCTTCTTCTTCTACTTCTTTGTCTTCTTTTTCATCTTGTTCAACTTATTTGATAACTTCTTCTTCTTCTTCTCCATCTACATTCTCTACTTCTTAATCGTCTTCTTCTTCTTCTTCTTTGTCTTCTTCCTCTTCTTTTTTGTCTTCTTCTTCTTCTTCTACTTCAACTTCTTCTTCCTCTTCTTCTCCTTCTTCTTCTTCTTCTTCTTCTTCTTCTTCTCCTTCTTCTCCTTCTCCTACTCCTGCTTCTTCTTCTTCTCCATCCAATTCTTCTTCTTCTTCTTCTTCATCTTCTTCTTCTTTGGCTTTTTCTTATTCTTCTTACTTCTTCATCATCATCATCTTCTTTTTCTCTTCTTCTACTTCTTTTTCTTGTTCTTCCTCTTCTTCTCCTTCTCTTCCTTCAGCTTCTTCTTCTTCTTGTACTTCTTCTTGCTCGTCTTCTTCCTATTCTTTTTCTTCTCGTTTTTCTTCTTCTTCTTCTTCTTCTTCTTCTTCTTCAACTTCTTCTTTGTCTTACACTTCTTCGTCTTCCTCCTCTAATTGTTCGTTATCCATTTTTTTGCATTCTTCTTCTCCTTCTTTTTCTTCTTCATGTTCTTCTTCTTCTTAATGTCCTTCTTCTTCTTTTTCTTCTTGTTTTTCTTCTTTTTCTTCATATTTTTCTTCTTCTTCTTCTTTTCCTCT
>JAIUJO010002150.1:22500-27500 GCA_023846275.1 Vanilla planifolia | reverse complement strand
CTTCTTCTTCTTTTTCTTTTTCTTCTTCTTCTACTTCTTCTTCTACTTCTTCTTCCTTTTCTTCTTCTTCTTCATCATCTTCTTCTTCTTCTTCTTCTTCTTCTTTGTCTTCTTCTTCTAATTATCCTCTTCTTGTTCCTTCTCCTTCTTCTTGTTCTTCTTTATAGTCTTATTCTTATTCTCATGCTTTTTCTTCATCTTCTTCTTTTAATCCTCCTCTTTCTTCTTCTTCTTCTTCTTTATTTTCTTTTTCTTTTCCTTCCTCTTCCAAGTCTACTTCTTCTTCGTCATTTACGTTTTCTTCTTCTTCTTCTTCTTCAACTTCTTCCTTTTCTTCTTTGTCTTCTTCTTTTTCTTGTTCTTCTTGTTCTTGTTCTTTTTCTTCTTCTTCTTCTTCTTCTTCTTCCTCCTCCACTTCTTCTTCTACTTCTTCATCTTATTATTATTATTATTTTCTTCATAATCAACTTCCTCTTCTTCCTCTTGTTCATCTACTTCTTCATTTCTTTCTTCTTCTTCTTCTTCTTCTTCTCTTCTGCCTCTTCTTTTCCCTCTTCTTCTTTGTCTTTTGCTTCTTCATTTTTTTCTTCTCCTTCTTATTCTTCTTTTTCTTCTCTTTCTCCTTCTCCTTCTTCCTCTCCTCCTTCTTCTTCTTCTTCTTCTTCTTTTGTTTCTTCTTCTTCTACTTTTTCCGGTTTTCCTTCTTGCTCTTCTTCTTATTCTTCTTCCACTTCATCTTCTTCTTCGCCATCTTCCTCTTCTTCATCTTCATCTTCTTCTTCATTTAATTCCTCTTCCTATTTCTTATCATCTTCTTAATTATCTACTTCTTCTTCTACTTTTTTTTATGTTCTTCTTCTTCTAATTCTCCCTCTTCTTGTAATTTTCTATCTTCTCCTTCTTACTCTTCTACTTCTTCTTCATCTTCTTCTTCTTCTTCTTCATCATCTTCTTCTTATCTTCTTCTTCATCTTCTTCTTCTTCTTTGCCTTCTTTTTCCTCCTCTTTTAATTCTTCTCTGTCTTTTTCTTTTCTTTTTTGTCGTCAACTTCATCTTATTCTTCATCTTCTTGTTCTTTTTCCTCTTCGTCTTCTTCTTCTTCTTCTTCTTTTTCTTTTTCTTCTCCTTCTTCTTCTCCTTCTTCTTCTTCTTCTTCGTCTTCTTCTCCTTCTTTTTTTATTCTTCTTATTCTTCTTATTCTTTTTATTGTTCTTCTTCTTCTTCTTCTTCTTCTTCTTCTTCTTCTCCTCCTTCTTCTTCTTTTTTTATCGCTCTTCTGCATCTTCCTATTCTTCTTCTTTGATATTTTCTTCTTCTAAATCATCTTTTCCTTCTTCATTTTCTTCTTCCTCTTCTTCTTCTTCCTCTTCTTCTTCTTCTATTTCTACTTCTTCTTCTTCTTCTTCTTCTTCTACATCTTCTTCTTCTTCCTCCTCTTCTTCTTCTTCTTTTTCTTCATCTTTTCTTCTTCTTCTTCTTCTTCTTTTTTTGTCTTTTCCTTTTTACTTTTCTTCTTCTTCTTCACCTTGTTCTTCTTCTTTTTCATCATCATCATCTTCTTCTTCTTCTTCTTCTTCTTCTACTTCTACTTGTTCTTCTTCTTCTTCTTATTCTTCATTTTCTTCTTCTTCTTCTTCTTCTTCTTCTTTTCCTTCACCTACTTCTTCTTCTTTGTCTTCTTCTTCTTTTTCTTCTTATTCTTCTTCTTCTTTTTGTTCTTCTTTTTCTTCTTCTTCGTCTTCATCATCTTCTCTTTCCTCTTCATCTTCTTATTCTTTTTCTTATACCTTTAATTCTTGTTATTCTTTTTCGTCTTCCTCTTCTTCGTCTTCTTCTTCTTCGTCATCTTCTTCTTCGGCTTCTTCTTCCTCTCCTTCTTCCCATTCTCCTTCTTCTTCTTCTTTTTCTTCTTCTTCTCCTTCTTCTTCTTCTACTACTTCTTCTTCTCCATCCTCTTCACCATCTTCTTCTTCTTCTTCTTCTTCTTCTTCTTCTTCTTCCTCTTCTTCTTCTTCTTCTTCTTCTTCTTCTCTTCCTTCTTCTTCTCTATCTTCTTCTTCTTGTTCTTCTTCTTCTTCTTCTTCTTCTTCTTTGACATCTTCTTCCTCTTCTTCTTCTTCTTCTTCTTCTTCTTTGTCTTCTTCTTCTTCTTCTTCTTCTTCTTCTTCTACTTTGTTTTCTTCTTCATCTTCCTCTTCTACTTTCTTTTATTGTTGTTCTTCTTCTTCTTTGTCTTCTTCTTCTTCTTCTTCTAATTCTTCTTCTTTTTCATTTTGTTCTTCTTTGTGTTATTCTTCTTCATCATCATCATCATCTTCTTCTTCTTCTTCTTCTTCTTCCAATCCTTCTTCTTCTTCTCCTTCTACTTATTCTTCTACTTCTTCTTCTTCTTCTTCTTCCACTTCTTCTTCTTCTCCTTCTTCATCACCATCATCTTCTTCTACTTCTTTTTCTTCTTCTTCTTCATAATCTTCCTCCTCTTCTTCTTCTTCTTTTTCATCTTCATTTTTTACTTTTTCTTTTTCTTCTTCTTCTTCTTCTTCTTCTTCTTCTTCCTTGTCATCTTCTTCTTCTTGTTCATTTTCTTCTTCGTCTTCGTCTTCTTCTTCTTCATCCTCTTCCCTTCTTCTTCTTCATATTATTCTTATTCTCCTTCTTCTTCTCCTCCTCCTCCTTCTTCTTCTTATTTTTCTTATCCTTTCCATTCTCCTTCCTCTACTTCTCTTTTTTGCACTTCATATTCTCCTTCTCCTTCATCTTCTTCTTCTACTACCACTTCTTCTTCTTCTTCCGTTTTTTTTTCTACTACTTCTTCTGTTCTTCTTCTTCTTCTTCTTCCTCCTCTTCATCTTCTTCTTCTTCATCATCATATACTTTTACTTCTTCAACTTCATCTTCTTCAATTTCATCTTTCACTTCTTCTTCTTCTTCTTTTCTTCTTCGTCTTCTTCTTCTACTAATACTTGGATTTCTTCTTCTTCTTCCTCTTCTTCTTCTTCTTCTTCTTAATCTTTTTTTCTTCTTCTTCTTCTTTTTCTTCTTCTGCTTCTCCTACTTTTTCTTCTTCTTCTTCTTCTCTTTCCTCTAATTATTCGTCTTCTTCTTTTTTTTTCATCATCTTCTTCTTCCTTTTCCCTTTCATCTTCTTCTTCTCGTTTTTCTTTTTCTTCACCATCTTCTTCTTCTTCTTCTCCTTCTTCTTCTTCTTCATTTTCTTCTTCTCCTTCCTCTTCCACATCTTCTTCTTCTTCAACAACTTCTTTTTCTTCTTCTTCTTCTTCTTTTTCTTCTTCTTCTTTTCCTTCTTTATCTTCCTCTACTACTTCTTGTTCTTCTTCTTCTTTTTTTTTTCTTTTTCTTCTTCTTCTTCTTCATCTTCTTCCTCTACTTCTTCTTTTTCTTCATCTTCATCTTCTTCTTCTTCTTCTTTTTCTTCTTCTTGTTTTTTTCGTAGTCTACTTCTTCTTCTTCCTCTTGTTCTTCTTCTTCTTCTCCTTTCTTTTCTTCTTCATCTTTTTATTCCTCTTCTCCTCTTCCTCTTCTTCTTCTTTTTCTACCTCTTCGTCTTTTGCTTCTTCATTAATTTCTTGCCCTTCTTCTTCTTCTCTATCACCTTCTCCTTCTTCTTCTCCTCTTATTTCTTCTTCTTCGTCTTTTTCTCCTCCTCCTTCTTCTTCTTCTAATTTTTCCTCATCTTCTTCTTGCACATCTTCTTTTTCCTCTTCTTATTCTTCACCATCTTCTTCATTATCTACTTCTTCTGCTTCTTTTTCTTCATGTTCTTCTTCTTCTAGTTCTTCTTGTACTTTTTCCTCTTTGCCTTCTTATTCTTCGTCTTCTGCCTCTTATTCTTCTACTTCTTCTTCCTTATCTTCATCTTCTTCGTCTTCTTCGTCATCTTCTTCTTCTTTTCTTCTACTTTTTCTTTTTCTTCATCTTCTTTTCCTTCTTCTTTTTCTTTTTCTTCTTCTTCATCTTCTTCATCATCATCACCATCATCATCATCATCAACATCTTCTTCTACATCTTCTTCTACTTCTTCTTCTTCTTCTTCTTCTCCTCCTCCTTTTTCTTCTCACTTTTCAGCATCTTCCTATTCTTCTTCATCTTCTTCTTCATCTTCTTCTCCTTCTTCTTTTTCTTCTTTGTCTACTTCTTCTTCTTCTTCTTCTTCTACTACTACTTCTTCTTCTTCTTCTTCTTCTTTGTCTTTTCCTTTTTACTCTTCTTTTTATTCTTCACATTGTTCTCCTTCTTCTTCTTTTTCATCATCATCTTCATCTTCTTCTTCTTCTTATTCCTCTTCTACTTCTTCTTCTTCTTAATCTTCGTCTTCTTCTTCATCATCATCTTATTCTTCTTCTTTGACTTCTTTTTCCTCTTCTTTGCCTCCTTCTTCTTCTTTTCTTCTTCTTCTTCTTCTTCTTCTTCTTATATTTTTTCTTCTTTTTCTTCTTCTTCTTCATCATCTAGTTTTTTCTCTTCTTTTTCTTTTTCTTCGACTTTTTCTTCCTCCTCTTATTCGTTTTCTTCTTGTTCGTCTTCTTCTTCTTCTTCTTCATCTTCTTCTTCTTCTTCTTCTCTTCTTCTTCTTCTTCTTCTTCTTCTTTTGCTTGTTCTTCTTCTCCTCCTTCTTCTTCTCCTTCTGCTTCTTCTTCTTCTTCTTCTTCTCCTTCTTCTTCTTCTTCTACCACTTCTTCTTCTTCTTCTTCTTCTTCTTTGTCTTCATCTTCTTCTTCATCTTCCTCTTCTTCTTCTTCTTCTTCTTCTTCTTTTACTTCTTTTTGTTGTTGTTCCTCTTCTTTGTCTTATTCTTCTTCCAATTCATCCGCATTTTGTTCTTCTTTGTATTCTTCATCATCATCATCATCATCACCATCATCATCATCATCATCATCTTCTTCTTCTTCTTCTTCTCCTCCTTCTTCTTCTACTCCTTCATCTACATATTCTTCCTCTTCTTTTTCTTCTTTTCTTCTTCTTCTTCTTCTTCTACTTC
>JAIUJO010002150.1:10000-17500 GCA_023846275.1 Vanilla planifolia | reverse complement strand
CTTCTTTGTCTTCTTATTCTACTTCATTAACTTCTTCTTCTTCTTCTTCATCTTCCCCTTCTTCTTTTTCTTCTTCTTCTTCTTCTTCTTCTTGTAATTCTTCTTCTTCTTTGTATTCTTCTTCTTCTTTGCCTTCTTCTTCTTCTTCTTCATCTTCTTCTACTACTTTTTTGTATTATTCTTCTATTTCTTCGTCATCTTTTTCTTCTTCTTCTTCTCCTTATTCTTCTTCTTTTTCTTCTTCCTCTTCACCTACTTTTTCTTCTTCTTCTTCATCTTCTTCTTCTTCTTCTTCTTTTTCTTCTTTGTCTTCGTCTTTGTTTTCATCATCTTTTTCTTGTTCTTCATCTTCTTTTTCTTCTTCTTCTTTTCCTTCTTCTTCTTCTTCTGTTTCTTCTTCATCTTCAACTTCTTCTTTGTCTACTTATTCTTGTTCTTCTACTTCTTCTTCAACGTCTTCTATTACTTCTTGGACTTCTTCTTTGTCTTCTTCTTTTTATTCTTCTTCTTCTTTTCCATCTTCTTCTTCTTCTTCTTCTTCTTCTTCTTCCTCTTCTTCATCTTGTTCTCCTCCTCCTCCTCCTCTTTCTTCTCCCTATTCTTCATCCTCTCTTCCTTTTCCTTCTTCCTCTTCTTCTTCCCTTGGTTCTTCTTATTCTTCTTCTTTTACCTTTTCTTCTTCTTTTCATTCTTCTTCTTCTTCTTCTACTTCTTCTTCTTCTTCATCTTCATCTTGTACTTCTTATTCTCCTTCTTCTAATTCTTCGCCTTCTGGTTCTTCACCTTGTACTTCCTCGCCACCTTTTTCTTGTTCTTCTTCTTCATATTCTTCTTCTTCGATTTCTTCTTCTTCTACTACTTTTTCTTCTTCTTCTTCTTTTTCTTTTACTTCTTTTTTTTCATCTTCTTCTTCTTCATCATATTCAACTTCTTCTTCATCTTATTTGTATTCTTCTTCTTCTTCTTCTTCTTCCTCTTCTTTTTCTTCTTCTTCTTCTTCTTCTTCTTCTTCTTCCTCTTCGTTTTCTTCCTATTCTTTCTCTTCGACTCCTTCGTCATCTTCGTCTTTTTTTCTTCATTTTCTTTTTCTTCTTCTTCTTCTTCTGCACCCACTTGCTTCTTCTTCTCGTTTCTCTTTATTTTCCTCTCCTTCTTCATGTTCTTCTTTTTATGCTCCTTCTTTTGCTTCTTCGTCTTCTTCTTTTTTCCTTCCTCATCTACGTCTTCTTCTTCTTCATCATCTTGTTCTTCTTCTTCTTCTTCTTTATCTTCTTCATCTTCTTCTTCATCTTATTATTCTTCTTTTTTTTTCTTCTTCTTCTTTTTCTTATTTTCTTCTTCTTTTTCTTCTTTTTCTACCTCTTGTTTTCCTCTTCTTCTTCTTTCTCTTCTCCTTCTTTTTCCTTTTCTTCTTATTTTCCTTCATCATCTTCCTCTTCTTGGTCTTCTTCTTCTTCTTCTTTTTCTTTCAATTCTTATTCTGCTTCTTCTTCTTCTACTACTTCTTCTTTGTCTTCTTCTTCATCTACCACTTTATCTACCTATTCTTCCAACTAGTCTACTGGTTCATCTTTTTCTTCTTCTTCATCTTCTTTTTCTTCTTCTTCTTCATCATCATCATCATCATCTTCTTCTTCTTCTTCTTCTTCTTCTTTCTTTTCTTCTTTTTCTTGTTCTACTTCTTCTTGTTCTTCATCATCATCATCATCATCTTCTTCTTCTTCTTCTTCTTCTCTTTCTCCTTCACATTCTTCTCCTCTTCCTCCTCCTTCTTCTTCTTTTTCTTCTACTTTTTCTTCTTCTTCTTCTCCTTCTCCTTCTTCTTTTTCTTCTTCCTCTTCTTCTTATCCTCCATCTTCATCTTTTTCTTCTTCCTCCTCTTCTTCTTCTCCTTCTTCTTCTTCTTCTTCTTATTATTCTTCTTCTTTTTCTTGTTATCCTTCTTCTTCATCTTCTTCTTCTTCATCATCATCTTCTCCTTCTTCTTCACCTTCTTCTTGTTCTTCTTCATCTACTTCTTTCACTTCTTCCTCTTCTTCTTCTTGCTCTTCTTCTTCTTCTCCTTCTTCCTCTTCTTCTTCTTCTTCATCATCATAATCATCATCTTCTTCTTCTTCTTCTTCTACTTCTTTTTCTTCGTTGACTTCTCCTTCTTCTACTTGTTATTTTGATCAACTTCTTCTTCTCCTTTTTCTTTTTCTTTGTCTTCAACCTCTTCTTCTTCTTCTTCTTCTTCTTCTTCCTCTTCATCTTCTTCTTGTTTTTCTTCTTTATCTTCTTCTTCTATTTCTTCTTTCTCTTCTTCTTCTTCTTCTTCTTCTTCTTCTACTTCTTCATCTTCTTCTTCTTCTTCTTCTTCTTCCTCTTCAACCTCTTCTTCTTCTCCCTCTTCTTCTTCTCCCACTTCTTCATCTTCTTCTTCTTCTTCTTCTTCTTCTTCTTCTTTTTCTTAATCTTCTTCATCTTCATCTACTTCTTCCTTTTCTTTGTCTTCTTCTTCTTCTTCTTCTTTGTCTTCTTCTTCATCTTCTTTTTCTCCTTCTTCTTCATCTTCATCGTCTTGTTCTTCTTCTTCTTCTTCTTCTTCTCGTTCTCCTTCTTCATCTTCTTCACCTTGCTCTTCTTCTTCTTCCACTTCTACTTCTTCATCTTCTATTTCTTCTTCTTCTTCTCCTTCTTTTCTTTCTTCTTTCTTCTTCTTCTATTTCTTCTTCTCTTCTTCTTCTTCTTCTTCTACTTGTTTTATTCTTCTTCTTCGTCGTCTTCTTCCTCTTCTTCTTCTTCTTCTTCTTCTTCTTCTTCTTCTTCTTCTTCTTCTTCTTCTTCTTCTTCTTCTTCTCCTCCTCCTCCTCCTCCTTATTCTTCTCATTCATCTTCTTCTTCTTCTTCTTTTTCTTCTTCTCTTTCTCCTTCTCCTTCTTCTTCTTGTTCTTCTTCTCCTCTTCTTCCTGTTGCTTCATCATCATCATCTTCTTCTTCTTCTTATTTTTATTCTTTTCCTTCTACTTCTTCTCCTTCACTATCTTCTTCTTCTTCTTCTCCTTCTTCTGCTACCACTTCTTCTTCTTCTCTTCTTCTTATTCTTCTTCTTCTTCTTCTTTGCCTTCCCCTTTTCTTCTTCTTCTACTTCTTCATCAACTTCTTCTTCTTCTTCTTCATCTTCTACTTGTTATTACTATTATTATTATTATTATTATTATTATTGTTATTGTTATTATTGTTATTATTATTATTATTATTATTATTATTATTATTATTATTCTTTTTTTCTTCTTTATCGTCATCTACTTCTACTACTTATTATTATTATTATTCATTTTCTTTTTCTTTATCTTCATCTTCTTCTCCTTCTTCTCCTTCTTCTCCTTCTTCTTCTTCTTTTAGTTCTTCTTCTTGTCCTTTTTGTTCTTCCTCTCTTGTTCTTGTTGTTCTTCTTCTTCAACTTCTTCTTCTTCTTCTTCTTCTTCTCCTTCTTTATCTTCTTCCTCTTCTTCTTCCTTTGCTTCTTCTTTTTCTTCTTCTTCTTCATCATCATCTCTTCTTCTTCTTCTTTTTCTTCTTCTTCTTCTCCTTCTTCTTCTTCATCTCCTTATCCTTCTTTTTCTTTGTTTGCTTCTTCTTCTTTTCTTCTTCTTCTTCTTCTTCTCCTTCCCCGTCACCCACTTCTTCTTTATTGTTTTCCTCTTCTTCTTTTTTGTCTTTTGTTTCTTCATTTTTTTTCTTGTCCTTCTTCTTCTTCCACTTCATCTTCTTTCACTTCCTCTTTTTCTCTCTTCTTCATCATCTTCTTCTTCTTCTTCGTCATCATCTTCTTCTTCTTCTTCTACTTCTCCTTCTTCTACATGTTCTTATCCTTCTTCTTATTTTTTTGCTTCTTTTTCTGCCTCTACTTCTTCCTATTCTTTTTCTTCTACTTTTTCTTCTCCTTCTTCACTTCTTCTTCTTCTTCTACTACTACTCCTTTTTCTTGTCCTTCTTCTTCTTCTACTACTTTCACTTCTTATTCTTCTTCTTCTTCTCTGTCTTCTTCTCCTACTTCTACTTCTTCCTCTTCTACTTCTACTTCTTCTTTTTCTTCTTTTTCTTCATCTTTTTCTTCTTAATCTTCTTTTTCTTCTTCTTCTTCACCTCATCCTTCTTCTTCTTCTTCTGCAACTTCTTCTTTTTCTCCTTCATCTTCCTCTTTTTCTTTGTTGACTTTTTCTACTTCATCACCTTCTTCATCTTCTTCTCCTTCTTCTCCTACTTTCCCTTCTTCTCCTTTTTCTCCTTTTGTCCCTTCTTCTTCTCCTTCTTCTCCTCCTTCTTCTTCTTCTTCTTCTTCTTCTCCTCTTCCTGCTTATTAGTCATCTTGTTCATCTTCTTAATCATCATTTTCTTCTTCTTCTTCATCATCATCTTCTTCTTCATCATCATCTTCTTCTTCTTCTTCTCCTTCTTCTTCTTCATGATCTTATTGTTTTTC
Organism: Vanilla planifolia; assembly: GCA_023846275.1. Taxonomy (NCBI): domain Eukaryota; kingdom Viridiplantae; phylum Streptophyta; class Magnoliopsida; order Asparagales; family Orchidaceae; genus Vanilla; species Vanilla planifolia. Next base: position 13,035 of record JAIUJO010002150.1, on the reverse strand, counting down.
TTGTTCTTCCTTTTCTTCTACTTTGACTTCTTCTTCTTCTTCTTTTTCTTCTTCCTCTTCTTCATCTTCTTTTTCTTCTTCTTCTTCTTCTTGTTCTTCTTCTACTTCTTCTTCTTTTCTTCATCTTGTATTACGTCTCCTTCTTCTTCTTCTTTGTGTTCTTCTTTTTCTTTGTTTCTTCTTCTTGTTCTTCATCTTCTTCTTCTTACTCTTTTCAGTTTTATCCTTCGACTTCTTTGTCGACTTCTTTTTCTTCTTCTCCTTTTTTATTCACCTTCTTCTTCTTCTTCTTCTTCTTCCTCTATTTCTTCTTTTTCTTCTTCTTCTGGTCCTTCTTTTTCTTCATCTTTGTATTCTTCTTCTTCTTGTTCTTCTTCTTCTTCATTTACTTCTTCATTATCTTCTTGTTCTTCTTCTTCATTTTCCTCATCGTCTTCTACTTCTTCTTTGACTTCTTCTTCATTTTATTCTACTTCTTCTTCTTCTTCTTCTTCACCTTCATCTTCTTCTTTTGTTATTCTTCTTCTTCTTCGTCTTCTTCTTCTTCTTCTTCTTATACTTGTTCTTTGTCTTCTTCTTCTTCTTCCTCATCTTCATCTTCTTCTTTTTCATCTTCTTCTTCATCTTCTTCCACTTCTCCATCTTGTCTTTCTTCTCCTTAATCTCCTTCATCTTCTTCTCTTCTTCTTCTTCCACTTCTACTTCTTCTTCATTAACTTCTTCGTCTCCTTCTTATTCTCATTCTTCATCTTCTTCCTCAACTTCTTCTACGTGTTTTTTTCTTCTTCGTCTTCTTCTTCCTATTCTTTGTCTTTTCTTCCACATCATCGCCTTCTTCTTCTACCTCTTCTTCTTCCTCCTCTTCTTCTTCTTCTTCTCCTTCCTCTTCTTCTTCTTCTTTTACTTCTCCTTAGTCTTCGTTTTATTAATTCTCTTCTTCTTCATCTACTTCTTTAATTTCTTTTTCTTCTTCTTCTTCCTCTTCTTCTCTTTCTTCTTTGTCTTCTTCTTCTTCTTCTTTATCGTCTTCTACTTCGTCTTTTCATCCTCTTCTTCTTCATCTTCTTTGTCTTCTTCTTATTCTTCTTCTTCTTCTTCCAATTCCTCTTCTTCCCCTTCTTCATCATCTTCTTCTTCTTCTTCTTCTTCTTCTTCTTCTTCTTCTTCTTCTTCTTTTTCGTCTCCTTCTTCATCTTCATCGTCTTCCTCTTCTTCTTCTTCTTCTTCTTCTTCTTCTTCCTCTTCTTCTTGATCATCTTCTTCTTCTTCTTCTGGTCGTTCTTCTTCTTCTTCATTTTCTTCTTTTTATTATTCTTCTTCTTCTTCACCTTCTTCCTCTTCTTCTTCTTCTTCTTCTTTGTCTTCTTCTTCTCCCTCTTCATCTTCATCTTCTTCTTCGTCTTCTTCTTCTCTTTCTTCTTCTTCTTCGTCTTCTTCTTCTTCTTCTTCTACTACTACTTCTTTTTCTTATTTTCCTTCTTCTCCTTCTACTCCTCCTTCTTCTTTTTTTTACTTTTTCTTGTTCTTTATCTTCTTGTTCTTATTCTTATTCTTATTCCTCTTTGTCTCCGTCTACTTCTACTTCCTCTTGTTTTTCTTCTTCCTCATCTTCTTGTTCTTTTTCTTCTTGTTCTTCTTCCTGTTCTTCTTAGTCTTCTACTTCTTCCCCTTCTTTGCCTTCTTCTACCTCTTCTTCATCATCTTCTTCTTATTCTTCTTCTTCTTCATCCAATTCTTCTTCTACTTCCTCTTGTTCTTCTTCTTATTCAATTTTTCACCATATACTTCTTCTTGTTCTTCTTCATCTTCTTCTTCTTCTTCATCTCCTTCTTTCTTTTCTTATTATTATTATTATTATTGTTATTATTCTCCTTCTAACTCTTTTCTTCTTCTTCTTCATCTCCTTCTTCTTCTTCTTCTTCTTCTTCTTCTTCTTCTTCTTCTCTTTCTTCTTATTCTACTACTACTTTTACTTCTTTCCCTTCTTCTTCTTCTTCAACTTCAACTTCCTCTTCTTCTTCTTCGACTTCTTATTCTTTTTCTTCGACTTCTTCTTATTCTTTTTCTTAGACTTCTTCTTCTTCTTCATCTTCTTCTTCTTCCTCTCTTTCTTTTTTTGTTTCCTCTTCTTCCTCATCATCTTCTTCTTCTCCTTCTTTTCTTCTTCTACTTCATCATCTTCTTTTTCATCTTCTTCTTCTTCTTTGTTTTGTTATTCTTCTTATTATTCTTCTTCTCCTTCTACTTCTACTCCTTTTTCTTCTTCTTTTTCTTCTTTTTCTTCATCTTTTTTTCTTCTTCTTCTTCTACTACTACTTCTTCTCCTTCATTTTCATCTGCTTCTTTTTTTTCTTCCTTATTATTGTCTTCTTCTTCTTCTTCTTCTGCTTTTTCTTCTTCTTTATTTTCTACTTCTTTTTTGTCTTCTTCTTCTTCTATGACTTTTTCTACGTCTTCATCATCTTCTTCTTCTTCTTCTTCTTCTTTGTTTTTTCTTCTTTTTCTTCTTCTTCTTCTTCTTTTTCTTCTTCTTCTTAATATTCTTCGACTTCTACTTCTTATTCTTCGTCTTCTTTTTCTTTTTGTTCATCTTGTTCTCCTTCTTCATCTTCTTCTTCTTCTTCTTCTTCTTCTTCTTCTTCACCTCCTCCTCCTTCTTTATTGCCTTCTTCTCCTTCTCCTTCTTCATCTTCATCTTCTTCTTCTTCTTCTTCTTCACCTCCTCCTCCTTCTTTATTGCCTTCTTCTCCTTCTCCTTCTTCTCCTACATCTACTTCTTCATCTTCTTCTTTCTCTTATTTTTCTTCCAATACCTCTTCTTCTTTTTCTTCATTTTCTACTTCTATTTCTCTCTCTTCTTCTTCTTCTTCTTCTTCTTCTATCTTCTTTATCTTTTACTCCTTCTCTTTCATATTTTTCTTCTTCTTCCTCTTCCTCATCTTCTTCTTCATTGTCTTCTTCTTCTTCTTCTTTTCTTCTTCTCCTTCTTCTTCTTCTTCTTCTTCTTTTTCCTCTTCTTGTCCTTCTTCTTCTTC
>JAIUJO010002150.1:2500-5000 GCA_023846275.1 Vanilla planifolia | reverse complement strand
TTCTTTTTCTTCTTCTTCTTCTTAGTCTTCTTCTTCTTCTTCTTCTTCTTCTTCTTCTTCTTCTTCTTCTTCATCATCATCATCTTCTTCTTCTTCTTCTTCTTCTTCTTCTTCTTCTTCTTCTTCCTCTTCTTCTTCCACTGCTTCTTCTCTTTTTCACCTTATACTTCTTCTTCTTCTTCTTCTTCTTGTTCAACTCCTTCTTCTTCTTCTTCTTCTTCTTCTTCTACTCCTCCTCTTTCTAATTCTCTTCTTCTTCTTGTTGTTCTTCTTCATCTTCTTTTCCTTTCTCTTCTTCTTCTCTTTCTTCTTCTTCTTCTACAACTTTTACTTCTTCTGCTTCTTCTTCTTCTTCTTCTTCGACTTCTTCTTATTCTTGTTCTTTGACTTCTTCTTCTTCTTCTTCATCTTCTTCTTAAACTTCTTTTTTTTATTTCTTCTTGCTCATCTTCTTTGTTTTCTTGTCTTTCTTCTTCTTCTTCTTCATCTTCTTTGTCTTCATATTATTCTTATTATTCTTCTTCTTCTTTTACTTCTACTCCTTCTTTTCTTCTTCTTCTTCTACTTCTTTTCCTTCTTTTTCATCAGCTTCTTCTTTGCCATCTTCTTCTTCTTCTTTGACTTATTATTATTATTGTTATTATTATTCTTTTTCTTCTTCATCTTTTTCTTCTTCTTCATCATCTTCTACTTCTTTTTGATCTTCTTCTTCTTATTCTGTGGCTTCTTCGTTATCATCATCATCATCTTCTTCTTCTTCTTCATCTTCTTCTTCATCATCTTCTTCTTCTTCTTTGTCTTTTTCTTCTTTTTCTTCTCCATCTTCTTCTTCTTCATATCCTCTTCATCTTCTTCTTCTTTTTCCTCTTCTTCTTCTTCTTTGCCTTTTTCTTCTACTTCTCCTTCTCCTTATTCTTCTGCTTCGTCTTCTTCTTGTTCTTGTTCTTATTCTTCTTCTTCATCTTCTTCTTCCTCTTCTACGTCTTCTTGTTCTTGTTTTTGTTCCCGTTCTTCTTCTTCTCCTTTGTGTTCTTCTTCTTCTTCTTCATCTCCTTCTTCTTCTTCTTCTTATTCTCCTTCTTCTTCTTCTCCTTCTCCTTCTTCTTCTTCTTCCTCTTCTTCTTCTTCTTCTTCTTCTTCTTCTTCTTCTTCTTCTTCTTCATCTTCTTCTTCTTCTTCTTTTCCCATTCTTCTTGTTCTTCTTATTCTTCTTCTTTTAGTTTGTCTTCTTCATCTTCTTGCTTTTCTTCGACTTCTTCTTTTTAGTCTTCTTCGTCTTCTTCTTTGACTTCTTCTTCTTCTTCTTCTTCTCTTCCTCTTCTTCTTCTTCTTCATCATCGTCATCTTCTTCGTCATCTTCTTCTTCTACGACATCTTCACTTTCTTTTTCTTCTTCTTCTTTGTCTTCTTCTTATACTTCTTGTTGTTGTTGTTGTTCTTCTTCTTCTTCTGTGTCTTCATCTTCTTCTTCTTCTTCCCATATTTCTTCTTCTTCTTCTTCCCATATTTCTTCTTTTTCTTCTTCTTTATCTTCTTCCTATTCTTCTTCTTCGTCTCCTTCTTCTTCGACTTCTTCTTCTTCATCTTCTTCATTTTCTTCTTCTTCCTCTTGTTCTTCTTCTTCTTGTTCTTTCCTTATTTTTCTTCATATATCTCTTCTTCTTTTTCTTCTTCTTCAACTTCTTCTTCTATGTCTCTCTCTTCTTCTTCATGTTGTTGTTCTTCTTCTTTTTTTATTCTTCTTTTTTTATTCTTCTTCATCTATTTTTCCTTCATCATATTATTCCTCTTCTTCTTCTTCTTCTCCTTCTTCTTCTTCTTCTCTTTCTTCTTCTCTGTCTTCCTCTTTTTATTCTTCTTCTTCTTCTTCTTCTTCTTCTTCTTCTTCTTTCGCTTCTTCTTCTTCTTCGTCTTCTTCTTCCTGTTCTTCTTCTTCTCCTTCATCTTCTTCATTATCTTCTTCTTCTATTTCTTCTTCCACTTCTTCTTATTCTTATTCTTCTTCCTCTTCATCATCATCTTTTCCTTCTTCTTCCTTTTTGTCTCACTCTTCATCGTCTTCCTCTTCTTCTTCATAGTCATCTTCTTCAACTTCATCAGCTTCTCTTTCTTCTATTTCATCTTCTTCTTCTTGCTCATCATCATCTTCATCATCTTCTTCTTCTTCTTCGTCTTCTTCTTCTTCATCATCTTCTTCTTCTTCTTCTTCTTCTCCTTCTTCTTCTCTTTCTTCTTCTTCTTCTTCTTCTTAATCTTTTTACTTCTTCTTCTTCTTCTTCTTCTTCTTCTTCTTCTTATTCTTCTCCTTCTCCTTCTACTTCTTCGCCTTCTCTTTCTACTTCTTCTTTGTCTTCCTCTCCTTCTTCTTCTTCTTCTTCTTCTTCTTCTTCTACTTCCTCTTCCTCTTCTTCTTCTTCTTCTTCACCTTTTCTTCTTCTTATTCTTCTTCTTCTTCGTCTTTTCCTTTTTTTCTTGTTTTCTTCATCTCCACCTTCTTCTT
>JAIUJO010002613.1:45000-51474 GCA_023846275.1 Vanilla planifolia | reverse complement strand
TATTCTTTTTCATCTTCTTCTTCTTCCTCCTACTCTTCTTCTTCCCCCTCCTTAACTTTTTCCTCCTCCTCCTCCTCCTCCTTTTCTTCTTCTTCCTCTTCCTTTTCTTCTTCTTCATTCTCCTCTTTCTCTCCCACTTCCTTCTGTTCTTCTACTTCTTCTTCTCTTTATTCTTACTTTTCCTCTTCTTCTTCTCCTACTACTTCTTCTTCTTCTTCGTCTTCTACTTCTTCTTCTCCACCTCATTCTTCTTCTTTTCCTTTTTCTCCTCCTTCTTGTTCTTCTTCTTCTTCTTCTTCCTCACCTTTTCTTCTTCTTCTTATACCTCTTCATTTTCTTCTTCCACCTCCTCGTCTTCTCTTCTTCTTCTTGTCTTTCTTCTTCATGTCATCATCATCATCATCATCATCATTTTCTTCTTCTTCTTCTTCTTTTAGTTTTTCTTCTTCCACATCTTCTTCTTCTTCTCCTTCATCTCCTTCTTATTGCACTTCTTCTTCTTCTTTATCTTTTTCTTTGTCTTCTTCTTCTTCTTCTTTTTCTTCTTCTTCGTCTTCTTCTTCTCCTTCTACTTCTTCTTCTTCTTCCTCTTCTTCTTCCTCTTCATCTTCTTCCTCTTCTTCTTCCTCTTCATCTTCCTCTTCTTCTTATTCTTCTTCGTCCTCCCTTTTTCTTCTTCTTTTTCTTCCACTTCATCTTTTTCTTTTTCTTTTTTCTTCGTCTTCTTCTTCTTCTATTTCTTCTTCTACTTCATCTCCTTTTGCTTCTTCCTCTATTTCTTCTTCTTCTTCTTCTTCTTCTTCTTCTTCTCCTTCTTCTTTTTCTTTTTTTTTCTTCTTCTCGTTCTTCTTTTTCTTTTTCTTTTTCTTCTTTAACTTTTTCTTTTTCTTCTTCTTCTTCTTCTTTTTCTTCTTCTTCTTCTTCTTCTTCTTCTCCTTTCTCCTCCTCCTCCTCCTGCTACTCTTCTTCTTCTTCCTCTCCTACTTCCTCCTATTCTTCTTCTTCTTCTTCTCTTTATTCTTCCTTTTCTTCTTGATTTTTTTTCTTCTTCTTCTTCTTTTATTCCTCTTCTTCTTCTCCTCCTCATTCTTCTTCTACTTTTTCTTCTTCTTCTTCTTCTTCCTCTCCTTTTTCTTTATCTTCTTCTTCTTTCTTCTTCTTCTTCTTCTTCTTCTTCTTCTTTGCTTCTTCTTCTTCTTCTCCTTCATCTTCTTCCTCTTCTTCTTCTTCCTCTTCCTCTCCCTCTTCTTCTTCCGCATCTTCCTCTTCTTCTACCCCTTCTTCTTCTTCTTCTTCCTCTTCTTCTTCTTCCTCCTCTTCTCCTCCTCTTCTTCTTCTTCTTCTTCTTCTTTTTCCTCTTCATCTTTTTCTTCTATTTCTTCTTCTTCTTCTGCTTCTTCTTCTTCTTTTTCTCATTCTACTTTTTCTTCTCCTTCTTCTTGTTCTTCTTCTTCTTATTCGTCTTCTAATTCTTCTTCTTTTTCTTCTTCCTCTTTTTCTTCTTCTCCTTCTTCTTCTTCTTCTTCTTCTTCTCATTCTTTTTCTTCTTCTTCTTCTTTTCCTAGTTTTTTTTCTTCCCCCTCTTTTTCTTCTTCTTTTTCTTCTTCGTCTCGTTCTACTTCTTCTTCTTCTTCTACCTCTTCTTCTTCTTCTTCTTCTTCTTCTTCTTCTTCTTCTTCTTCTCCTTCTACTTCTTCTACGTCCTTTTCTTCTTGTTGGTTTTTTTTTCTTTCTTCTTCTTTTTTCTCTCGTACTTCTTCTTTTTCGTCTTCTTCTTCTTTTATTCTTCTCCTTCCTTTTGTTCTTAACCTTCTTCTTCCTCTTATTTTTCTTTTGGCTTTTCTTCTTCTTCTTCTTCTTTCTCCTCTGCTTCTTCTTCTTGCTCCTTTCCTTCTTCTTCTTCTTCTTCTTCTCCTTCTCGTACTTTTCCTTCTTCTTCTCCTCCACCTCCTCCTCCTTCTCCACCTCCTGCACCACCATCTTCTTCTTCTTCTTCTTTTTCTACTTTTTCTTCTTCTTCTTCTTTTTCTTCTCCTTTTTCTTCTTCCTCTATTTCTTCTTCTTTTTAATCTTCTTCCTCTTCTTATTCCACTTTTCTTCTTCTTCTTTTTATTCCGCTTCTTTTTCTTCTTCTAGTTCATCTTCTTCATCATCATCATCTCACCATCATCATCATCTTCTTCTTCTTTTTCTTCTTCTTCTTCATCTTCTCCTTCTACTTCTTCTTCTTCTTCATCTTCTTCTTGTTTGTCCACTTTTTCTTCTCCTCTTCATCATCTTCTTCTTCTTCTTCGTCATCATCTTCCAATTTTTTTTCTTCCTATTCTTCTAATTCCTATTCTTATTCTTTCTCTTCTTCTTATTCTTTTTCTTCATCATCTTCTTCTTCCTCTTCTTGTTATTCTTCTTCTTTTTCTTGTTCTTCTGCTTCTTATTCTTCTTCACCTCCTCCTCCTTATTGTTCTTCTACTTCTTCGTCTTGTTCTTCTTCTCCTCCTGCTCCTTCTTCTTCTTCCTTTACTTCTCCTTCTTCTTTTTCTTCATCTTTTTCTCCTCTACTTTTTCTTCTTCTTCTTCTTCTTACTCTTCTTCCACTTCTTCTTCTCCTACTTCTTCGTCTTTCACTTCTTCTACTTCTTCTTATTCTTCTTCATTTTCTCCTTCTTCTTCTTCTTCCTCTACTTCTTCTTCTTCTTCTTCTTCTTCCTCTTGCTCCTCTTCTTCCTCTTCTTCTTCTACTACTTCCTCCTCTTCTTCTTCTTCAACTTCTTCTTCGTCTTCTTTTTCTTCTTCTATTTCTTCTTCTGCTTCTTCTTCTACTTCTTCTCCTTCTACTTCTCATCCTTCTAATTCTTCTTCTTTTTTAACTTCTTTTACTTCTTCTCCTTCTTCTCTAATTCTTTTTCTACTTCCTTTTCTTCTTCTTCTTCTTCTTCTTCTTCTGCTTCTTCTTCTTCTTCTTCTTCTTCTTCTGCTTCTTCTACTTCTTCTTATTCTTCTTCTTCTTCTTCTTCTTCTTCTTTTTGTTCATCTACCTCTTCTTCTTCTTCTTCGTTTCCAATACTTCTTCTCTTTCCTCCTCCTCTTCTTCTTCTTCTTCTCTTTCTTCTTCTTCCACTTCTTCTTCTTCTTCTTCTTCTTCTCTTCTTCTTCTTCTTTTTCTTCTTCTTCTACGTCATCTTCTTCGAACTCCTCTTTTTTCTTCTTCCTCTTCTTCTTCTTCTTCTTCAACTTCTTTTCTTCATTTTCTTCTTCATCTTCTTCTTGTACTTCTTCATCTTCTTCTTCATCTTCTTCTTCTTCTTCTACTTCTTCTTCTTCTTCTTCTTCTTCCTCTTCTTCTTCTTTTTCTAGTTCGTCTTCTTCCTCTTCTTCTACTTCTTCATCGTTTTCTTCTTCTTCTTCCTCTTCTTCTTCTTCTTCTTCTCCTTCTTCTGCTTCTCCTCCATCTTCTGTTCTTTTTTTTCTCATTCTCCTTCTCCTTCTCCCTCACCTTACTATTATTATTATTATTATTATTATTATTATTATCCTCCTCCTTCTACTTCTGCTTCTTCTTCTCCTTCTCCTTTTTTTCATCTTCTTCTTCTTCTGCTGCTTCTCTTATGTTTTCTTCTTCTTCTTCTTGTTCTTCTTCTTCTCCTTCTCCTTCTACTTCTACTTCTTATACTTCTTTTTCTTTTTCTTCTTCTTCTTCTTCTTCTTCTTTTTCTTCTCCTTTTTCTTCTTCTTCATCTTCTTCTTCCTCCTCCTCTTCTTCTTCTTCCTATTCTTCTTCTTCTTTGTCCTCCTCTTCTTCTTCCTCTTCTTTTTATCTACTTCTTCTGTCTTCTTCTTCTCCCCATCCTCCTCCTCCTCGTCCTCCTTCTTCTTCTTCCACTTCTTCTTGCTCTCCTTCCTCTTCTTTTTTTTCTTCCTCTTCTTCTTCCTCTTCTTCTTCCCCTTTTTGTTCCTCTTCTTCTTCTTCTTATTTTTCTTTTTCTTCTTCTTTTTCTTCTTGTACTTCTTCTTCTTCTTCTACTACTTCTTCAACTTCTTCTTCTTCTTCTTCTTTCTCTTCTTCTTCTTCTTCTTCTTCTTCTTCATCTACTTCTTCTTCTTCTTTTGGTTCTTCTTCTTGTTCTTCCTCTTTGTCTTCTTCTACTTCTTCTTCTTCCTCTTCTTCTTCTTCTTCCTCTTCGACTTTTTCTTGTTCTATTTGTTCTTTTACTTCTTCTTCTTCTTCTTATTCTTCTTCATCTTCATCTTCTTCTTCTCCATCTACTTCTTCCACTTCTTCTACATCGTCTTCTTCTTCTTGTTCCCTTTCTTTTACTTCTTCTACTTCTCCTCCTACTCTTACTTCTTTTTCTTGCTCTTTTTCTCTTACTTCTTCTTTTTCTTCTCTTACTTCTTCTTCTTCTTCTTCTTCTTCTTCTTCTACTTCTTCATCTTCTTCATCTTCTTCATCTTCTTCTTTTTCTTCACTTTTTCCTCCTCCACTTCTTTTTTCTCAACTTCTTCTTGTTTCTCATCTTCTACTTCTTCCTCCTCCTCTTCTTCTTCTCCTTCTTCTACTTCCTCACTTCTTCTTCTTCTTCTTATTATTATTTTTCATCCTCCTCCTCCACCTCTTCTTCTTCTTCTTCTCCTCCTTCCTCCTCTTCTTTTTCATCTTTCTCTTCCTCTTCTCCTTCCACTTCCTTTCCTTCTTCCTCCCCCTCATTTTTTACTCCTTCTTCTTCTTCTTCTTCTTCTTCTTTGTCTTTAGCTTCTTCTAATTCTTCTTATTCTTCATCATCATCATCTTCTTCTTCTTCTTCTTCTTCTTCTTCTTCTTCTTCTACTTCTACTTCTTGAACTTCTTCTTTTTCTTCTTCTTTTTCTTCTTCTCCTTCTCATTCTTCTTCTTCTTCTTCGTCATCTTCTTCCTCTTCATCTTCTTCTTTCTCCTTCTTCTTGTCCCCTTCTCATACTTCTTCTTCTTCTTTTTCTTCACCTTCTCATTCTTTTCCTTCTTCTTCTTCTCCTTTATCATCACCATCATCTTCTCCTCCTCATTCCTCTTCTTCTTTTTCTTCTTCTTCTTCTTCTTCTTCCTCCTCCTCTTCTTCTTCTTCTTCTTCTTCTTTATCCACTTCTTCATCCACTTCTTCTTCTTCTTCTTCTTCTTGTTTCCCTTATTCCTCCCCGTCTTCCTCCTCTTCTTCTTCTTCTACTTCTTCTTCTTCTTCTTTTCTTCTTTTTCTTCTTCTTCTTCTTCTTCTTCTTCTTCCTCTTCCTCCTCTTCTTCTTGTTCTTTTTCACCTTCTTCTTCTTCTTCTCCCAGTTCTTCTTCTTCCTCCTCTTCTTCTTCCTCCTCCTCTTCTTCTTCTTCTTCTCATTTTTCTTCTTCTTTTTCTTCTTCTTTTTCTTCTCCTACTTCTTTCTCTTATACTTTTACTCCTTCTTCTTCTACTTCAACTTCGGCATGTTCTCCTTCTTTCTTCTTCTTTTACTTCTTCTTTTCCATCTTTTTCCTCTTCATTTTCTTCTTTCTCTTTTTCTTCCTCTTCTGCTTCCTCTTCCTCCTCTTTTTCCTCTTTCTCTTCTTCTTCTTCTTCTCCTCCTTTTTCTTTTTTTCTTCTTCTCTTTCTTCTCCTTCTTTGCCTTCTTCTTCTATTTCTTCTCCTTCTTCTTCTTCTTCTACTTCTTCTTCTTCTTCTTCTTCTTCTATTTCTTCTCCTTCTGCTTCTTCTTCTTCTCAATCTTCTTCTTCATCTTCTTCTTCTTTAACTTCTTCTTTTTCTCCTTCTTCTTTTTCTTCTTCTTCTACTTCATCTTCCTCTTCTTCTTCTCCTTCTTCTACTTCTTCAACTTCTTCTTTCTTCTTCTTCTTCTTCATCTTCTCCTTCTTCTCCTTCTTCTTCTTCTTCTTCTATTTCTTCTTCTTCTTCATCTCCTTCTTCCTCTTCTTGTTCTTCTAAAACTACTTTATCTTCTTTTTCTACATCTTCTACTTTTCTTCTTCTACTGCTTCTTCTCCTTTTTGTTCTTCTTTTTCTTGTTCTTCTTCATTTTCTTCATCTTCTTGTTCTTGTTCTTGTTCTTCTTCTTCTTCTTCTTACTCTTCTACTTCTTCTTTCTCTTACTTTTCTTCTTCCTCCTAATCTTATTCCTCCTCTTCTTCTTCTTCTTCTACATCCTCTTCTTCTTCTACATCCTCTTCTTCTTTTTCTTCTTCTTCTTCTTCTTCCTCTTCTTCCACTCCCACCTCCCTCTATTCATCTTCTTCTTCTCCATATTCATCATCATAATCTTCTTCTTCTTCTTCTACTACTTCTTCTTATCCTTATTCTTCTTCTTCTACCTCTTCTTCATCTCCTCCTCCTCCTTGCTTTTCTTCTTCTTTGTCTTCTTCTTTTTCTTCTTCTTCTTCCACCTCTTCTTCTTTGTCTACTTCTTCTCCTTCTTCTTCATCATCTGCTTCTTCTTCCTCCTCCTCTTCGTCCTCTT
>JAIUJO010002613.1:17500-22500 GCA_023846275.1 Vanilla planifolia | reverse complement strand
CTTCTTCTCCTCCTCGTTCTTCTCCTTCTTTTTCTTCAACTTCTTCTTCTTGCCTTTTTCTTTCTGCTTCTTCTCGTTCTCCTTCTTCTTCTTTATCATCTTCTTCTCCTTCTTCCTCATCTCCTTCTTCTTCTTCTTCTCGTTCATCTTCTTCTTCCTCTTCTTCTTCATCTTCTTCTTCCTCCTCTTCTTCTTCTTCTTCTTCTTTTTCTTCTACTTCATGGTTCTTCTTCTTCCTCTTATTTTTCTTCTTCTTCTTCTACTTCATCTTCTTCTTTTTCTTTTCCCTCTTTCATTCTTCTTTTTCTCCTTCTTCTTCTTCTTCTTCTTCTCCCTCTTCTTCTTTTTTTTCTTCTTTGTCTTCTATTTCTCCTTCTCCTTCTTCATCTTCTTCTTTTTCTTCTCCTTCCTTTTATTCTTCTACTTCTTTGACTTCTTCTCCATCTTCTTCTTTTTCTTTTTCTTCTTCTCCTTCTTCTTCTTCTTGTTGTTGTTCTTCTCCTTCTTCTTCTTCTTCTCCTTCTTCTTCTACTTCTCTTTCTTCTTCTTCTTCATCTTCTTCCTCTTCTACTTCTTCTTGTTGTTCTTCCTCTTCTTATTCTTCTTCTTCTCCATCTCCTTCCTCTTCTTCCTCTTCTTCTTCTCTTACTTGTTCATCTTCTTCTTCTCCTTCTCCTTTTTAATCTCCATCTTCTTGTCCTTCTTCTTCTTCTTCTCCTTCTCCTCCTACTTCATTCTCTTCTTCTTCTTCTTCTTCTACTTCTCCTACTTCTTCCTCTTCTCCTTCTTAATCTTCTCTTACTTCTTCTTCTTCTTATTCTTCCACTTCATCTTCCTCTTCTTCTTCTACTTCTTATATTTCTTCTTGTTCTCTTTCTTCTTCTTCTTCTCCTTTTTGATCATCTTCTTCTTCTCCTCCTACATCTTCTTCTTCTTCTTCTTTGTCATGTTTTCCTTCTTCATCTTCTTCTTCTACATCTTCTCTTTCATCTTCTTCTTCTTCTCCTTTTTCTTTTTCTTCTCCTTCTCTTCTTCTTCTACTCCATCTATATCTTCTTCTTCTCCTCCTTCCTCTTCTTCTTCTTCTTCTTCTTCTTCTTCTCCTTCTTCCTCTCCGTTTTTTCTCCTTCTTCATATCCTTCTTCTTCTTCTTCTGCTTCTTCTTCTCCTTCATCTAGATCTTCTTCTTTTTCTTCTCCTTCTTCTTCTTCTTCTTTTTCTCCTCCTTCTTCTTCTTCTTCTTCCTCTCCTTTAACTACTTCTACTTCTTCCTCTTCTTCTTCTTCTCCTTCTACTTCTTCTCCTTCTTCTTGTTGTTCTTCTTCTTCGTGTCCTTCTTCTTCTTCTTCTTCTTCTTCTCCTCCTACTACCTCATCTTTTCCTTCTTCTTCTCCTTCTTCCTCTTCTTCTTCTTCTGCTTCATCTCCTCCTTCTCTTCTTCTTCTCCTTCTCCTTCTTCTTCTTCTTCTTCTTCTTCTTCTTCTTCTACCTTTTCTTCATCTTCACGTCCCCCTTCTCCCTCTTCCTCCTCTCCGTCTTTTTCTTCTTCTCTTTCTCCAAGTTCTTCTTCTTCCTCTTTTCTTTCTTCTTCTTCTTCTTCTTCTTCTTCTTCTCCTTCTTCATCTTATTTTTCTTTTTCTCCTTCTTCTTCTTGAACTTCTGATCCATCTTCTATTTATTAATGTTCTCTTACTACTTCTTCTTCTTCACTTCTTATCCTTCCTCTTATTTTTCTTCTTCTCCCCTTCTTCTTCTTCTTTTTCTCTTTCTACTTCTTCTTCTTCGTCTTCTTCTCCTTCTTCTTCTTCTTCTACTTCTTCTTCTTCCTCTTCTTTTTCTTCTTCATTTTCTTCCTCTTCTTCTTCTCCCTATTCTTCTTCTTCTTCTTCTTCTTCTTCTTCTTCTTCTCCTCCTTCTTCTTGTTCTTCTAGCTCTTCTTCTTCTCTTTATTCTACTTCTTCCTCTTCTTCCACTTCTTCTACTTATTCTTCTCCTTGTTCTTCTTCTAGTTCTTCTTGACCTTCTTCTTCTTCTTGTTCTCCTTCTTCCTCTTCTTCTTCTTCTCTCTTTTTTCTTCTTCGCCTTCTCCTTCTTCATCATCTTCTTCCTCTTCTTCTCATTCTCCTTCTACTTCTTCTTCTTCCTCTTCTTCTTCTCCTTACTCTTCTTCTTCTTCATCTTCTTCTCTCCTTCTTCTTCCACTTCTTCCACTTCTTCTTCCTCCTCTTCATCTCCAAATTCATCTTCTTCTTCTTCTTCCTCTTCTTCTTCTCCTTCTTCTTCTTCTTCTTCTTCTTCTCCTCCTTCTTCTTCTTCCTCCTCCTCCTCCTCCTCTTCCACCTGAAGTGTTTCGTGCTAAGGAAATCCCACAAGAGGGGGGGTGAATTGTGTATTTAAAAAATTTTATGAATTTCGAAATTAAACTTAAAAACCTTTAAGCAAGAGTAAAGAGAGTTGAACACACAAATTTTTAAGTGGTTCGACTCAAAACCGAGTCTACGTCCACCCCCAATCGGTGTTGGGAAAAATCCACTAAATGCACCGATTATAAGTGAGGTTTTTCCTACGGTTCACCTCAAACCTACTTGGGATTTTTACTACGGCTAATCCCAAACCTACTTGAGTTTTTACCAGGCTCAACTCAAACCCGGGGCTTTTGCACAACTGCCGGGATGCCCTTGCCCCAAAACGAAAAATACGAAAAATTGGCAAATAACATAAGAGAAATAGGAGAAAAGAGGAGGCACACACAATCGACAAATTAGAGGGATATAAATTGAGAAATAATTGAAAAACCTCTAATTCCAATAGCCTTCTTGCCGCTTTGCTTTTCGAGCTTGGATGCACCGTTTTTGCTTGATTGCTCGAATTTTGAGATCTGAAATCTTTGGAAAATTTAGCAAAAGTTAAACTGAAAAATACATAAATTTTCCCTATTTATAGAGCTCAAATTTGAGCTCTAAAAACACCCCAAACGGCTCCAAAAATTAATTAGCCGTTTGGGCAACGGACGGAAAGCAGCCACCGTCCAATCCGGGCCCAAAAACGAACGGCGCAGATTGATTTACGCATTTTACCGTTCGGGCTTAATCCAGAGCGTTGGATCCGGGCGCGTAATCGAACGGCACGGATTAAATCTTGCGATTACCGTTTTCGCGATTTAATCCCGTGCGTAGGATCCGGGCGCTGAATGAACGGCGCCGATTAAACGGCCATTCGATTTTGATCTGGAGTGTTGGATCCGCGCGGTGAACGAACGGCGCCGATTAACCTTGCGAAGCAGCCGTTCGAAACAATTCTCGCCCGTTGGATCTGGGCGGGCTTGATCTGTGCCTTTGGATCCTGCCGAAGTTATAAGGTGGGATTTTTAGTCCCACACTGCAGAAATGAAATTGGCGCATTGCTTTATAAAGAATTTGCGCCCTGTAGCTTTCGAGCCTCTGTGGGGCTGGTTCCCCCCTTCCTTGACTGGGACTTCACCACCTGGTTCGGGTTGACTTAGCCAAGCATTGTTCATTGACCATTGACCGCGCTACAGTTTGACCTAGCCGAGCTCCTCTCGGCGGGCTTTGGGCGGGCCTGGCTTAGCCAGGCACTGTGGATTTGACCGTTGACCAACGCTAGACGAGCTCTTCTCGGCGGGCTTGGTTCGGCCTCTTCGGGTCAACCAAATTTTTATTTTTAGATTAAATTTTTAATTTCTAAAAGACTTGGACGGGCTGTTTCGTGCCGGGTCGACCCGCCCATTGCTACAGTGCATTTTCCCGAGAATTCAGCTGTTTTAAGGTATTTTTGACGAATTTTTGTGCCAAAAATTTGAATATAAGTGTATAAAAATAATTTTATATTCTTATAGTATTATAAGTTATTTAAATAGCTATGAAAAGAAATTCATGAAAAACAATTCCAAAATAATATTAAAAAATAAAATACCAATGTCTATACATTTTGTCAAATATGCTTGGCCCAAAAATCAAAATTCAGTATTAAATAAATTTAAAATATTTTTAAATGTTAATACTACTAGTGTGCCTCATAATCTAAAAGTTTGGACATATCAAATTCAAGAGAAATAAAAAGAAATTCAATTATAAAAAATCTTGTGCACGTCTCAAATTTCCTTGAAGTATGCCATGACCTCAAGGCCCTTAGAGACCATTATTTTAGACATCTAAAATACATGACTTGATTTAATTAATTATTAACAATTTTACTTAAAATCAAGCCCAAATAAAATATACACATTTATGCTTGACTCATCAAACACAAGGGTGTAACACCACCTCCTCTTCTTCTTCTGCTTCTTCTTCTTCTTCTTTCGTCTTTTCTTCTCTTCTTCTTTCGTCTCTTCATCTTCTTCTTTTTCTTCTTCTTCTTCTTCCTGTCTTCATCATTTTTATTCAATTTCTTCTTCTACTTATTCTTCTTCTCCTTCTTTTTCTTCTTTTTCTTCTTGTTCTTTTTCTACTTCTTCTTCTTCTTCAACCTCTAATTATTCTTCATTTTCTTGTTCTTCATCTTCTTCTTCTTCATTTTCTTCTTCTTATTATTCTTCTTCATGTCCTTCTTCTTCATTTTCTTCATCTTCTTCATCTTCTCATTCTTCCTCTTCTCCATCTTCTTCTTCTTTACCATCATCATCATCTTCTTCTTCTTCTTCTTCTTCTTCTTCTTCGTCATCTTCTTCTTTTTCTCCTTCATCTCCTTTTTCTTCTTCTTCTTCTTCTTCTTCTCTTTCTTCTCCTTCCTCTTCTGCTTCCTCTCCTTGTTCTTCTTTTTATTCTCCTTCTCTTCTTCTTCTTCTCCTCCTCCTCCTTCTTCTTGTTCTCCTCCTTCTTCTTCTTCTTTTCCTTTTTCTACTTCTTTTTCTTGTGCTTATTTTTCCTATTATTATTATTATTATTATTCTTCTTCTTATTCTTCTCCTCCTTCTTCTCCTTCTTCTTCTTTTTCTTCTTCTTCTCCTTCTCCTCCTTGTTATCTTTCGTCTTCTTCTCCTT
>JAIUJO010001524.1:30000-32500 GCA_023846275.1 Vanilla planifolia | reverse complement strand
GAAGTTGAAAAAGAAGAAGAAGAAGAAGAAGAAGAAGAAGAAGAAGAAGAAGAAGTAGGAGAAGAAGAATGGGAAGACGGTGGAGGAGAAGTAGGAGAAGAATTAGAAGGAGGAGAAGCAAAAGAGGAAGAAGAAAAAGCAAGAGAAGAAGAAAGAAGAAGAAAAAAATAATGATGATGAAGAAGAAGAAGGAGAAGAAGAAGGAGAAGAAGAAGAAGAATTAGAAGAAGGAGAAGAAGGAGGAGAAGAAGGAGAAGAAGGAGAAGAAGAAATGGAAGAAAGAGAAGAAGAAGTAAAAGAAGGAGGAGAAGAAGAAGGAGAAGTAGAGGAAGTAGAAGGAGAAGAAGAAGAAGAAGAAGAAGAAGGAGAAGAAGAAGAAGAAAAATCAGAAGAAGAAGAAGAAGGAGAAGGAGAAGAAGAAGAAGAAGAAGAAGGAGAAGAAGAAGAACAAGTAGAAGAAGAACGAGAAGAATAAGATGAAGTAGAAGAAGAATAATAATAAACAAACAAAGAAGAAGATGAAATTGTAGTAATAATAATAGTAATAGTAGAAGAAGAAGAACAAGAAAACGAAGTAGAAGAAGAAGACAATAAGAAGTAGAAGAAGAAGAAGATGAATAAGAATAAGAGGTAAAAGAAGAAGAAGAAAAAGAAGCAAAAACAAAAGATGAAGAAGAAGAAGAAAATGAAGAAGTTCATGAAGAAGAAGAAGAAGAAGAAGAAGAAGAAGAATAAGATGAAGAAAGAAGAGAAGAAGATGAAGTAGAATTGAAGAAGAAGAAGATGAAGTAGAAGAAGAAGAAGAAGGAGAAGAAGAAGTAGAAATAGTGGTAGAAGAAGAAGAACAACAACAAGAAGTGGAAGTAGAAGAAAAAGAAGTAGAAGAAGTAGGAGAAGTAGTAGAAGAAGAAGAAGAAGAAGAAAAGGAGAAGTAGGACAAGATGATAGCGACAAAGATGAAGAAGAAGGAGAAGTGGACGAAGAAGTACAAGAAGAACAATTAGAAGAAGACGAAGAAAAAGTAGTAGAAGAACAAGAGGAAGAAGAAGAAGACGAAGAAGAAGAAGAAGAAAAGGAATAAGGAGAAGAAGTAGAAGAAGTTGAAGAAGAAGAAGAAGTAGTAGTAGAGGAAGAAGAAGGTGAAAAATAAGAAGAAGAACTAGAAGAAGAAACAAAATTAGTACAAGAAGAAGATAAAGAAAAAGAAGTAGAAGAAGAAGAAGAAGAAGAATAAAAAGGAGAAGAAGAAGAAAAAGAAGTAGAGGAAGAAGAAGCAGAAGTAGAAGAAGAAGAATGAGAAGATGTACAAAAAGAAGAGGAAGAGGAAGAAGTAGAAGAAGAAGAAGAAGAAGAAGAAGAAGATGATGATGATGATGATGAAAAAGAAGAAGTGGAAGAAGAAGAAAAGGAAGAAGAAAAAGAAGTAGAAAAGAAGAAGAAGAAGAAGAGGAAGAAGAGGAAGAAGAAGAAGTTAAGGAAGAAGAAGAAGAGGAAGAGCGAGAAGAAGTACAAGAAGAAGAGGAAGTGGAAGAAGTAGAAGAAGATGAAGAAGAAGAAGTAGAAGCAAAAGTAGAAGAAGAAGAAGATGACAGAGGAGGAGAAAAAAGGAGGAGGAGCAGTAGAAGAAGAAGAAGAAGAAGAAGAAGAAGAAGAAGAAGAGGAAGATGAAGAAGAAGTAGTAGAAGCAAAAGTAGAAGAAGAAGAAGATGACAGAGGAGGAGAAAAAAGGAGGAAGAGCAGTAGAAGAAGAAGAAGAAGAAGAAGAAGAAGAGGAAGATGAAGAAGAATAAGAAAATGAATAGGAAGAATAAGAATAAGAATAAGAAGAATTAGAATTAGAAGAAAAAGGAGAAGATAAAGAAGTAGTAAAAGATAATGAAGAAGAAGAAGATGAAGAAGACAAATTAGAGGAGAAAGAAGAAGTAGAAGAAGAAGAACAAGAAGTAGAAGAAGATGAAGAATAATAATAATAATAATAAGAAGAAGAAGAAAAAGAGGAAGAAGAGGAGTAAAAAGAAATAGAAGAAGGACAAGAAGAAGCAGAAGAAGAAGAGAAGGAAGAAGAAGTAGTAGAAGAAGAAAAAGAAGAAGAAGAACAAGAAGAAGAAGATGAAGAAGAAAAAGAAGTAGAAGAAGAAGTAGAAGAAGAAGTAGAAGTAGAAAAAGCAAAAGAAGTAGAAGATGAAGAAGAAGAAGAAGAAAAAGAAGAAGAAGAAGAAAAAGAAGAAACAGAAGAAGAAGCAGAAGAAGTAGAAGAAGAAGAAGAAGAAGAAGAGGAAGAAGAAGAAGAAGAAGAAGAGGAAGAAGAAGTGGAAGAAGAAGATGAAAAAGAAGAAGAAGAAGAAGAAGCTGAAGAAGAAGAAGGACAAGAAGAAGGAGAATAAGGAGAAGAAGTAAAAGAAGGAGTAGAAGGAGGAGAGGAGAAGAAGGAGAAGAAGAAAATGAAGAAGGAGAAGAAGAAAGAGAAGAAGGAGGAGAAGAAGAAGGAGAAGAAGAAGTA
>JAIUJO010001524.1:17500-22500 GCA_023846275.1 Vanilla planifolia | reverse complement strand
GAAGAAGAAGAAGAAGAAGAACAAGAATTAGTATAAGAAGAAGAAGCTAAGGGAGATGAAGAAGAAGTAGTAGTAATCGAAGAAGAAGAACAGGAAGGGGAAGAAGAAGAAGAAGAAGAAGAAGAAGAAGAAGAAAGAGAAGAAAAAGATGAAGAAGAAGAAGAACAACAACAAGAAGACAAAGAAGAAGAAGAAGAGGAAGAAGAAGAAAAAGAAGAACATGAAGAGGAAATAAAATAGAAGAATAAGAAGAACAACAAGAGTAAGAAGAAGAATAAGAAGAAAGAGAATAAGTGGTACAAGAAGAACAAGAAGAAGAAGAAAAAGAAGACAGAGAAAAAGAAGCAGAAGAAAAAAGTTGAAGAAGAAGTAGTAGTAATAGTAGAAAAAGAAGCAGAAGAAGAAGAAGGGAAGGAAAGGAAGGAGAAGAAGAAGAAGGAGAAGAAGAAGAAGAAGAGGAGATGAAGAAAAAAAAGAAGTAAAAGAAGAGAAAGTAGTAGTAGTAGTAGAAAAAGAAGAAGAAGATGATGAGATGAAGAAGAAGAAGATGAAGAAGAAGAGAAGAAGTAGTATAAGAAGAATAAGATGAAGAAGAAAAAGAAGAAAAAGAAGAAGAAGACGAAGAAGAAAAAAATAAAGAAGACGTAGAAGAAGAAGAAGAAGAAGAAGAAGAAGACAAAGAAGAAAAAGAAGAAGACGAAGAAGATGAAGAAGAACAAGAAGAAGAAGTAGACGAAGAAGAAGATGAAGAAGAAGATGAATAAGAAGAAGAAGAAGAAGACCAAGAAGATGAAGAAGAAAAAGAAGAAGAAGAAGACGAAGAAGAAGAAGAGATAGAAGAAGAAGGAGAGAAGAAGAAGAGGAAGCAGATGAAGAAGAAGAGGAGGAAGATGAAGAGGAAGAGGAAGAAGAAGAAGAAGAAGAAGAGTAAGAAGAAGAAGAGTAAGAAGCAGAAGAAGTAGAAGAAAAAGAAGAAGAGGAAGCAGAAGAAGAAGAAGAAGAAGAAGCAAAAGAAGAAGAAGATGAAGAAGAAGAATAAGAAGCAGAAGAAGAAGAAAAAGAAGAAAAAAAAGAAGTAGAAGAAGTAGAAGAAGAAGAAGAAGAATAAGAAGAAGAAGAATAAGAAGAAGAAGAAAAAGAAGAAGAAGAAGTTGAAGACGAAGATGAAGACGAAAAAGAAGTTGATGAAGGAGAAGATGAAGAAGAAGAAGATCAAGAAGAAGTAGAAAAAGAAGATGAAGAAGAAGAAGATGAAGAAGAAGAAGAAGCACCTTGTCCGGCACCCCACCTTACCAACTACAGTAAATTAAGGATGCTGCATAAGAAATAATCTCGAGTGAGGACAAACCATGCCTAGGTGGGGACCCGACGGTGAGACAATTCTAACCCTCTAACCAATCTGGTATATTTTGAAAACATTTTAACCAAATCCAAACCATGGAGCTGAAATGAAAACATGTGTATATTAAACTGTATATATATACAATAAACCACAAAACTGAAGTACCAAAAAGTACCAAAATGAAACCAAATCCACTCCCACCAAAAATCTATCCCCTCTCACATGTCAGGAGTATAGTCCTCTCCTGTACCATTATAATCCCCAGCTCTCGGTGTAATGGATACATGACCTGTGATGAAGCACTAATGAGACATATATATCTCAGCAGATAAATCCATTATGTAACCAAGTAAAATAAATCTCCAGATATAAAAGACAAGCCGTGAATAATGATAAAACAAAATCCATCTCATAAGCGGTGAAAAATAAACCATATGAATACCTTCATATCAAATGTCATGCAGTATCAAAAGTAAACCAGATAAAAATGTATACCAAATTTCCATTTCCATTATTTTATATGTTATATACTTACTGGGCCCGATTCCCTTTGAATCATCATCCTCTGGATCCAATCATCATATCAAATGACCCTCCAGTCGGCATCCATCCAGTACATAACATAGGCAGATATCTGATCCGAAGACCGATACCCTGCGATCTCATCCGCTAGGCCTAGTGCCACCAGGCAGTTATAGTACTGATACCCTGCGATCACATCCGCTAGGCCTGGTGTCATCAATATATATGGAGGTCATGGTACACATACACACTAGGCAGATATCTGATCCGAAGATCGATTCCCTGCGATCTCATCCGCTAGGCCTAGTGGTGAGGATAATGTCTCCAGGAATCCAATTTTCATTTTTATTTTCCAACCATGTCACACATGTGATAAATATGCCAAAACCATATCAATATGTCCAACTAATTATATTTTATCTCATATTATGCTTTTTGTTTCAATTTCCTTTTTGTCATCTTTTATGCTTTCAGTTCAATTAGAAAATAACACCATAAAACATATATCAAGCCATGAGATAAAAGTCATGTAAAGAAAAACTGTAATACAGCCCATAAGAAACCATGTATCGAAATATAAATAAATACTATTGTACTATATCACATGTTACGAATTTATCTACCTGGATCTATTAGTGCAGGACCTCTATTCTCAATTTCTGGAGTCCCTACAAGGTCACATGTGCAAAATAATTAAAAGAAGGGTTGGACAAGTGGCATACCAAATTGCTTTGCCTCCTCAATTGTCAGGTGTACATAATGTGTTCCATGTCTCATCTTTGCGAAGATATGTTTCAGATCCCTCCCATGTTGTTAGTTATATGGACCCAGATATAGAAATTCAAATGGATTTGACATATCCCGAACTGCCTGTGAGAATACTTGATAGGCAGGAGAAAAAGCTCAGAAATAAAATCATTCCTATGGTTAAAGTCCTATGAAATGGTCAAACAGAAAGAGAAGCTACCTGGGAAGTGGAAACAGATATGATCAATCAGTATCCAGAGCTTTTCTAAATTTCGGGACGAAATTTTTGTAAGAAGGGAAGATTGTAACAGCCCTAGTTTTCTCTTATTTGTATTTTTATATTTTTTATAGAAAGAGCTCTTTGAGACGAGTCCAACGATGGTAAATTTGTAATTTTTGGAATTTTGGATAATTAATTATGAATTTTTAAAGTTTTGGATATATTTGTAATTTCAGGATTTCAGATCCGGGATATATCTGCAATTTAGGATTTCCGATTTAGTTTAAAATCGGATGGCGGAAGGTAAATTTGTAAATATGGAATTGTCGGCCAGGCCAGGGTAGATTTGTAATTTGGAAAAGTTCAGGGGGTGTTCTGCAACAAAATCGCGAACGTGTCGGTACAAGGCAAAATTAACACATACGTGTCCACCCGGGCGAGGATATCAGCCCGGGTGAGTTAATCCTCTTAAGCACAGAAGCTGTTTGGAAAAGTTTTAGCGATTGCGAAAAGTTGCCGGAAATTTAACGGAAGCTGGGAAGCTCGCCGGAGAAACTGCGGCAAGGTAAGATGGTTCGTTTTATTTTGCTGTATTGGGGTTCTATTGAGTGGGGGGAGAGTAAGAGAGGCCGACCGAATGTTTATTTTCGGTCGGAGACGTATTGGGTTGCCGAAGGAGTGGCCGGAGTTGTCGGCCGCGAGATGCGGAATGTTTTTCCGGCAAAATTGTCGTCGAGGAGTGCGAAAGAAGTCGAGAGGAGCTTGGTATTTCCCGGAGAGGGATTCGGGGAAACGAGAAATTTACCGTGGAAGCTGCTAGAAGCCGCCGGACGCGAGCGGCGGCGAGGAGAGAGGGAAGCAGCGTCGGGTGAGAAACAGGTATGATCCTGTTTGAACCGGTTCGGGTTAACGGAACCGGAAGGCGCCCAGTTCGGGTTGAGGCGGAGGAGAGAGAGACCCGGTTCGGGCTGAGGCGGAGGAGAGAGAGACCGGTTCGGGCTGAGGCGGAGGAGAGAGAGAGGGAGAGAGGAGCGGTTCAGTCGGCCGAACCGCGGAGCTGAACCGCAGGCCGGTTCAGCGGACGCGCGGTCCAGGCGCGGCGAGAAACAAGGAGAAAAATTGGGATTTTTTTTGGGGATTTTGGGAAGTATTTGGCAGGGCTTTTAGAAAGCTGTTTTTGTGACTTAAAACCTTTTTATTTATTTTAATTATTTTGCACATCACATGTGACCTTGTAGGGACTCCAGAAATTGAGAATAGAGGTCCTGCACTAATAGATCCAGGTAGATAAATTCGTAACATGTGATATAGTACAATAGTATTTATTTATATTTCGATACATGGTTTCTTATGGGCTGTATTACAGTTTTTCTTTACATGACTTTTATCTCATGGCTTGATATATGTTTTATGGTGTTATTTTCTAATTGAACTGAAAGCATAAAAGATGACAAAAAGGAAATTGAAACAAAAAGCATAATATGAGATAAAATATAATTAGTTGGACATATTGATATGGTTTTGGCATATTTATCACATGTGTGACATGGTTGGAAAATAAAAATGAAAATTGGATTCCTGGAGACATTATCCTCACCACTAGGCCTAGCGGATGAGATCGCAGGGAATCGATCTTCGGATCAGATATCTGCCTAGTGTGTATGTGTACCATGACCTCCATATATATTGATGACACCAGGCCTAGCGGATGTGATCGCAGGGTATCAGTACTATAACTGCCTGGTGGCACTAGGCCTAGCGGATGAGATCGCAGGGTATCGGTCTTCGGATCAGATATCTGCCTAGTGTTATGTACTGGATGGATGCCGACTGGAGGGTCATTTGATATGATGATTGGATCCAGAGGATGATGATTCAAAGGGAATCGGGCCCAGTAAGTATATAACATATAAAATAATGGAAATGGAAATTTGGTATACATTTTTATCTGGTTTACTTTTGATACTGCATGACATTTGATATGAAGGTATTCATATGGTTTATTTTTCACCGCTTATGAGATGGATTTTGTTTTATCATTATTCACGGCTTGTCTTTTATATCTGGAGATTTATTTTACTTGGTTACATAATAGATTTATCTGCTGAGATATATATGTCTCATTAGTGCTTCATCACAGGTCATGTATCCATTACACCGAGAGCTGGG
>JAIUJO010001524.1:5000-15000 GCA_023846275.1 Vanilla planifolia | reverse complement strand
AAAAGAAGAAGAAGAAGATAACTAAGAAGAAGAAGAAGATGAAGAAGATGATGTAAATCGTGTGAGAACAACGCATGAGAGGGGAGGGGTGAATTGTGCTTTTCACTAAAATTTAGATTTTGAAAATTCTTTCAATTAAAAACGTTTGTAAATAAATTGTGAAATAAAAACGAAAAATGCAATAATAAGACAAGCAAAAAGAGACAAAGATTTTTAGGTGGTTCGGCCAAACCCGTGCCTACATCCACCCCCGATCAACCCGATCGGGCTTCCACTAACCACTCCCTTTTGCCGAAGCCGGTAGGGGTAAACCAAGTACAACCGGTGCTCCAACGAGACACCAAAAATCCCAACAAATCCGGCTACAATAAAGCGTACAATTTTTACAATAGCAATGCATACAAAAATCCTACACCTTTAATTTCTCAAAGCAAAGTGGCACAACTAAATGTTACCGAATGATGCGACGAAATGTGGAAGAAAGCTGTTGAAATTTGAGAAGAAGGTTGAGCCCGTAGCTCCCACAAGTATGCCAATTATTGCTCTCGGTTTTGGCCTTTTTCCTTAGTTTTTGAAGATTTTTGCAAGTGGATTCATCAACTCTATAAATTGTAAAATGTCCTATATATATAGTCCACCAAAAAGCAATTCCAAACGGCTAGAAAAACGGTAAAAAGAAATCCGGAAAATAGCCGTTGCCGGAAGCCCGAAAAGGAAGAAGAAGAGCAGCAGCCGTCCGATCCCACTTCAAGAATGGACGGCTGGATGGACTTCACGGCTTGATCATCTCTAGACCGTCTGATCCGGGCGGATTTGATCTGAACCATTGGATCCCACGCGCTGAACGAACGGCGCTGATTAAACAGCCGTTCGAAATTACTCTCGCCCGTTGGATCTGGGTGGGCTTGATCTGCTCCTTTGGATCCTGCCGAAGTTATAAGGTGGGATTTTTTAGTCCCACATTGC
Source organism: Vanilla planifolia (assembly GCA_023846275.1). Lineage (NCBI taxonomy): Eukaryota > Viridiplantae > Streptophyta > Magnoliopsida > Asparagales > Orchidaceae > Vanilla > Vanilla planifolia. Next base: position 14,034 of record JAIUJO010001524.1, on the reverse strand, counting down.
AGAATGAAATTTGGCACACCGCTTTATAATAAATTTGCGCCGTTTAACCTGCGAGCCACTTTGGGGCTGGCTCCCCCCTTCCTTGACCGGGATTTCATCACCCGGTTCAGGTTGACTTAGCCATGCGCTGTTCTTTGACCGTAGACTGCGCTGAAGTTAGACTTTGCCGAGCTCCTCTCGGCAGGCTTGGCTTAGCCAGGCACTGTTCCGTTGACCGTTGACCAGCGCTAGTCGAGCTGCTCTCGGCAGTCTTTGGGCGGGCTTTGCTCGCCCCTTTCGGGTCAACCAAATTTTAATTTTTCTTTTTTTTATTTCTAAAAGGCCTGGACGGGCTGTTTTGGCGCCGGGTCGACCCACCCATGCTACAGTGCTTTTTCCCGAGACTTTTGCTGTTTTAGGGTATTTTTGACGAATTTTTTAGCCACAAATTTGAATATAAGTGTATAAAAATAATTTTATATTCTTATAGTATTATAAGTTAGTTAAGTGGCTATGAAAAGAAATTCGTAAAAAACGATTCCAAAATAATATTAAAAAATCAAATACCCATGTCTATACATTTTGTCAAATATGCTTGGCCCAAAAATGAAAATTCATTATTAAATAATTTTATAATATTTTTAAATGTTAATACTACTAGTGTGCCTAATAATCTCAAAGTTTTGACATATCAAATTCAAGAGAAATAAAAAGAAATTTAATTATAAAAAATCTTGCGCATGTCTCAAAAATTCCTTGAAGTATGCCATGACCTCAAGGCCCTTAGAGACCATTATTTTAGACATCTAAAATACATGGCTTGATTTAATTAATTATTAACAATTTTACTTAAAAAACAAGCCTTCAGTAATAAATAGCTTGGTTTTGTAATTATCACATCAAAGGGTACAACAATCTCCCCCTTGATTATTACAATACCAAAGCTCAAAAACAAATAAAAAGACGAAGCATTAAAGTAACAATAAATAACAATCATGGATTATAATATGGCTCCCCCTGAATCCTAGCCTATACTCCCCCTGAATCCTAGCACATCACTCTCCCCCTTTTTGTAATCACTCAAAGGGGTTAATGACACCTAAACTCAAATGAAGTCTATGAAACACATCCGTAGGCAATGGTTTGGTAAAAATATCAGCCATTTGAGCCGAAGATGGGACAAATGACAGTTGAATTTCTTTCTTCTACACATGCTCTCTAATAAAATGATATCTAAGCTCTATATGTTTGGTTCTTAAATGTTGAACTGGATCCTTTGATAGACAAATTGCACTTGAATTGTCACAGAAAATTTGAATCTGACTAAATTCTAAGCCGTAATCTAAAAGTTGTTGTTTAATCCATAGTACTTGAGCAACACAACTACCTGCAGCAATGTACTCTGCCTCTGTTGTTGATAATGCCACACAATTTTGTTTTCTACTGGCCCAAGAAATTAGTGAACCACCAATCAATTGACACATGCCAGAGGTACTCTTCCTATCAGTCTTGTTGCCAGCAAAGTCAGCATCTGTGTAGGCTATTAAATCAAATCCAGACTCACATCTAGGGTACCATAAGCCTAGAGTCTTAGTACCTATAAGATACTTAAAGATATGCTTGATTGCTTGTAGGTGTGATTCCTTAGGATTTGCTTGAAATCTTGCACATAAACCTACACTAAACACAATATCAGGTCTACTCGCTGTAAGATATAGTAATGATCCAATCATTCCTCTAAATAGTTTTGTGTCAATGGACTTCCCAGTTTCATCTTTACTTATGATAGTACTTGTGCTAATAGGAGTTTTTCTTGACTTCATGCTTTCAAAACCAAATTTCTTAAGCAAACCAATCAAGTATTTGGTTTGAGAAATAAAAATTCCTTCACTTGTTTACTTTACTTGAAGTCCAAGGAAGAAGATTAATTCTCCCATCATACTCATTTCAAACTCATTCTTCATTAAATCTGCAAATTTCATGCACATCTCTACATTAGAAGCTCCAAATATTATATCATCTACATACACTTGACATACTAGTTGACCTTTAGTTGAATTCTGTAAAAATAAGGTATTATCTATCTTACCCCTATGAAATCCATTTGAAGTATGAAAAATACACAATCTTTCATACCATGCTCTTGGAGCTTGTTTCAATCCATAAAGAGCTTTCTTAAGTTTGTATACATGATCTAACTTATCATGTATCTTAAATCCAGGAGGTTGCTCAACATAAACCTCTTCATTTATATATCCATTCAAAAATGCACTCTTAACATCCATTTGGCATAATTTAAATCCTTTGTGACATGCATAAGCAAGTAAAAGTCTAATAGCTTCAAGTCTTGCCACAGGAGCAAATGTCTCATCCACATCTACTCCTTCTATCTGACAATAGCCTTTTACTACTAACCTAGCTTTATTTCTAATAACTTCACCATTCTCATCTACCTTGTTTTTGAAAACCCATTTTGTACCAATGATTGTTTTGTCATTTGGCCTTGGTACAAGATCCCATACTTGATTTCTCTCAAATTGTACTAACTCATCATTCATTGCAGCAATCCAAGACTCATCTTCAAATGCATTTTCTACAGAACTTGGTTCAACATTTGACACGAATGCTGCATGATTAAATGAACTTCTAGTTCTAATATTCTCTTTTAAATCTCCAATAATCAATTCACTAGGATGATCTTTAGAATATCTCAATTGCTTCTCAATCTCACTATCATCTTTTATTGGTTCTTCAACCTTAGCTATATCGTCCAATTTATCTTCTTCAAGACATAAGTCCTCAAATTCATCAAGTAGATCTATTTGATGATGACTATGAGATGCCTTACTAAGAGATTCATCAAACTTAACATGAATTGTCTCTTCAACAACTAGTGTTCTCTTGTTGTATACTCTAAACGCTCTACTAGAAAGTGAATATCCTAGAAAAATCCCTTCATCAGACTTGGCATCAAACTTATCAAAGTCTCTTTTTCCATTATTTAAAATGAAACATTTACATCCAAACACATAAAAATGAGCTACCTTGGGCTTCTTGCCATAAATCAACTCAAAAGGAGAAATTTCTAACAAAGGTCTACATATGACTCGATTAAATACATAACAGGCAGTGTTAACTGCTTTAGCCCAAAAATATTTGGAAACTCTATACTCATTTAGCATGCACCTTGCGGCATCAAGCAAGGTCCTATTCTTTCTCTCAACTACGCCATTTTGTTGAGGAGTCCTTGGTGAAGAAAAAGTATGAAACACTCCATTTTTAACACAATATTCATCAAATAATTCATTCTTAAATTCTCCTCCATTATCACTCCTAATAGAGATTAACCTAACTTCATGTTCTTTTTCAATTCTTGTAATAAGACTTACGAATTTTTCAAATACTTCACTCTTCTTTCTAACAAAAAGAACCCAAGTAAATCTAGTAAAATCATCTACAATTACTAACCCATACTTGCTTCCACCTAGACTTTCTGGATGAATAGGAGCAAATAAGTCTAAGTGAACAAGTTCTAAAGGTTTACAAGTAGTGATGTCCTTAAGAGGCTTAAAACTTTCCTTTGTTTGTTTTCCTAATTGGCATGAGCCACATAAATGATCACTTAACTGACTAAGATTTGGTAGACCTCTAACCACATCAAACTTCATGATCTTTTTAAAAGATGACTTTCCTAAGTGACAAAATCTTCTATGCCATAAAGTAGAATTACTGTCTTGTGAAGTAAGACACTCAAGTCCACTATTCTTGACCATGTGTAAAAATAAAACATAAGTGTTATCTTTTCTACATCCTATAACAAGAGGAAGATTATCTTTGCTAATGATGCATTCATGTTTATTAAATAAAACTGTAAAATTCGAATCACATAATTGGCTAATACTAAGAAGATTGTACCTTAAATCTTGTACAAGAAGGACCTTTCTTATGGTGTATGTGAGTTGCCCATGGTTCCAATTCCAATCACTTTCTTCTTGGAGTTGTCACCAAGAGTAACTTCACCACCATCATAGCTCTTCAAGTGGATGAATAAAGATGCATCTCCAGTCATGTGTCTTGAGCATCCACTATCCAAGTACCACATGCCTTCCCCGGTCCTTGAAGGAAAGCATGCCTACACCACACAATTAAACGTTACATTTAGGGACCCAAACCCTTTTGGGTCCACTTGTCTTAATTTGATCATTATGTAAGCTACTCTTTCTAACCCAAACAAAACTAGAAGATTTGTTATTTATAGAATTTCTAAATTTACAATAAGAAGAAATATGTCCAAACTTCATGCAATAATTACAAATAGCATTTTGTGCATAAGAGGAGGTAATGGTTCTTGCATAATTTATTTTTTGAAAAGAAATCCTACAATGAGCATGCAAACTTTTCAAATTATTTAATTCCCTAACTAAGCATGTATTTTTGACAATAAAAGAAGCCTTCTCATCTCTTTCTTTCTTAATTTCTAGCAAATAATTGACATTCACTTCATTCAAATGTTCACACAAACCTAAATAATTTTCATGCTCTTCTTTTAATTTAAGATACTTAGATGCTAATTTTTTGTATTTGGTACAAATGGCTATGTTTGCTCTTCATAATTTTCCATACAAGAAGATGAAGAAGAGGAGGAATAGGAACATACCTCATCATCTGATATTGCTTCTTCAATGTTGTCCTTTGCCATAAGACAAATCAAGCTCTCCTTCTTGTCTTCATTATTAGAAGAGGAGCTATCTGAATCATCCCATGAGATCTTCATAGCCTTCTTCTTCTTCTTTTGGTTTTGATATTTTTCTACTCTCTCTTTGTAGTGAGGGCAATTTGGCCTAGTATGCCCAGGCAATTTGCATTCATAACAAATTGTTTCTTCATGGGAAACAACTTTGCCCTTTTGCCTTTTATTCTTCTCAAATCTTTTTCCTGTATTTCTTTTGTTATATAAACGAGATAAGCTTTTAGAAATAAGTGCTACCTCACTTGAGATTAATACATCTAAATCTGTGGAGGAATCGGCTACAAAAGCAATTGTCTCTTCCTTCTTCTTTTTCTTTTCTTTTTCTACCGCATGCTCTTCATTCTTTCTTCTTGCAAGCTCAATTTCATTTGTTAACAGCTCACCCAATAGTTCATCTAGTGACATAGCTGAAATATTCTTTGCTGCTTTCAAGGCTGTCACAAGTGGATCATATTGTTGAGGAAGGACTCGTAGAATCTTCCTCACCTGTTCACCAGTAGAAAACTCCTTGCCAAGGTTAGATAGACCATTAACAATATTTGTAAATCTAGTAAACATAGACTTAATGGTCTCATCCGAATTCATGCGAAATAACTCATATTCATGAACAAGCATATTGATTTTGGTCTCTTTAACTTGAGAAGTTCCTTCATAGGTAACTTCTAATTTTGACCAAATCTCATGCGCTGTTTTCAAATTCATAATTCGGTTATATTCCGAAGCACCTAACCCACAACACAAAATGTTCATGGCCCGAGAGTTAAGTTGGACTTTATGTTTCTCCTCGGGAGTGAGTTCACCAAGTGGTTTTCTCACTTTTTCTCCATTGACCATTTTAATTGGAAAATCAAATGAATTTTCAACAATGTCCCAAATTTCTAAATCAACGGATTCTAAAAATAAACACATCCTATTTTTCCAATAAAGATAAAATTCACCCTTGAACAAGGGTGGATGGTGTGACGATGCTCCCTCAGACAAGATAGCATTGTCCTCAACACATGGAAGAGCCATGAGGATCTTGTCTTAGAAATTTCTTTCTCTTGACAAAACCTCTCTCTGATACCACTTGATGTAAATCGTGTGAGAACAACGCACAAGAGGGGAGGGGTGAATTGTGCTTTTCACTAAAATTTAGATTTTGAAAATTCTTTCAATTAAAAACGTTTGTAAATAAATTGTGAAATAAAAACGAAAAATGCAATAATAAGACAAGCAAAAAGAGACAAAGATTTTTAGGTGGTTCGGCCAAACCCGTGCCTACATCCACCCCCGATCAACCCGATCGGGCTTCCACTAACCACTCCCTTTTGTCGAAGCCGGTAGGGGTAAACCAAGTACAACCGGTGCTCCAACGAGACACCAAAAATCCCAACAAATCCGGCTACAATAAAGCGTACAATTTTTACAATAGCAATGCATACAAAAATCCTACACCTTTAATTTCTCAAAGCAAAGTGGCACAACTAAATGTTACCGAATGATGCAACGAAATGTGGAAGAAAGCTGTTGAAATTTGAGAAGAAGGTTGAGCCCGTAGCTCCCACAAGTATGCCAATTGTTGCTCTCGGTTTTGGCCTTTTTCCTTAGTTTTTGAAGATTTTTGCAAGTGGATTCATCAACTCTATAAATTATAAAATGTCCTATATATATAGTCCACCAAAAAGCAATTCCAAACGGCTAGAAAAACGGTAAAAAGAAATCCGGAAAATAGCCGTTGCCGGAAGCCCGAAAAGGAAGAAGAAGAGCAGCAGCAGTCCGATCCCACTTCAAGAATGGACGGCTGGATGGACTTCACGGCTTAATCATCTCTAGACCGTCTGATCTGGGCGGACTTGATCTGAACCATTGGATCCCACGCGCTGAACGAACGACGCTGATTAAACAGCCGTTCGAAATTACTCTCGCCCGTTGGATCTGGGCGGGCTTGATCTGCGCCTTTGGATCCTGCCGAAGTTATAAGGTGGGATTTTTTAGTCCCACATTGCAGAATGAAATTTGGCACACCGCTTTATAATAAATTTGCGCCGTTTAACCTACGAGCCACTTTGGGGCTGGCTCCCCCCTTCCTTGACCGGGATTTCATCACCCGGTTCAGGTTGACTTAGCCATGCACTGTTCTTTGACCGTAGACCGCGATGAAGTTAGACTTAGCCGAGCTCCTCTCGGCAGGCTTGGCTTAGCCAGGCACTGTTCCGTTGACCGTTGACCAGTGCTAGCCGAGCTACTCTCGGCAGTCTTTGGGCGGGCTTTGCTCGCCCCTTTCGGGTCAACCAAATTTTTATTTTCCTTTTTTTTATTTCTAAAAGGCCTGGACGGGCTGTTTTGGCGCCGGGTCGACCCGCCCATGCTACAGTGCTTTTTCCCGAGACTTTTGCTGTTTTAGGGTATTTTTGACGAATTTTTAGCCACAAATTTGAATATAAGTGTATAAAAATAATTTTATATTCTTATAGTATTATAAGTTAATTAAGTGGCTATGAAAAGAAATTCGTAAAAAACGATTCCAAAATAATATTAAAAAATCAAATACCCATGTCTATACATTTTGTCAAATATGCTTGGCCCAAAAATGAAAATTCATTATTAAATAATTTTATAATATTTTTAAATGTTAATACTACTAGTGTGTCTCATAATCTCATAGTTTTGACATATCAAATTCAAGAGAAATAAAAAGAAATTTAATTATAAAAAATCTTGCGCATGTCTCAAAAATTCCTTGAAGTATGCCATGACCTCAAGGCCCTTAGAGACCATTATTTTAGACATCTAAAATACATGGCTTGATTTAATTAATTATTAACAATTTTACTTAAAAAACAAGCCTTCAGTAATAAATAGCTTGGTTTTGTAATTATCACATCAAAGGGTACAACAGAAGATGAAGAAGAAGAAGAAGAAGAAGAAGAAGTAGAATTTGAAGAAGAATAAGAAGAAGAAGAACAAGAATAAGAAGTAGAAGAAGAAGAAGAAGAAGAAGAAGAAGAAGAACAAGATGAAGAAGAAGAAGAAGAAAAAGAAATCGAAGAAGAAGAAGAAGAAGAAGAAGAAGACGAAGAAGAAGAAGAAGTAGATGTAGAAGATGATGATGAAGAAGAAGAAGAAGAAGTAGAAGAAGCGAAAGAAGAAGAAGTGGAAGAAACAGAAGAAGAAGAAGAAGAAGAAGAAGATGATGAAGAAGAACAAGATGAAGTAGAACGAAAAGAAGAAGCAAAAGAAGAAGAAGAAGAAGAAGAAGAAGAAGCAAAAGAAGAAGAAGGAGAAGAAGGAGAAGAAGGAGAAGGAGGAGAAGAAGGAGAAGAAGGTGGAGGAGAAGAAGAAGCAAGAGAAGAAGAAGAAGAAAAAGAAGAAGAAGAATGAGAAGAAGAAGAAGAAGAGGAAGGTGAATGAGAAGAAGTAGAAGAAGAAGAGGAGGAATAAGTAGTCGAAAAGGAAGAATAAAAAGACGAAGAAGAAGAACAATTTATAGTAATAATAGTAGTAGTAGTAGACGTAGAAGTGGAAGAAAAAGTAGAAGAAGAAGAAGACATAACGAAGTTGAAGAAGGAGAAGATGATGATGAAGAAGAAGAAGAAGATGAAGAAGAGGTAGAAGAAGAAGAAGAAAAAGAAGAAGAAAGAGTAGAAGAAGAATAAGAAGAAGAAGAAAAAGAAGAAGATGATAATGTTGAAAAAGAAAAAGGAGAAGAAGATGAAGAAGAAGAAGAAGAAGAACAAGATGATGAAAGAAAAGAAGAAGTAGAATTGAGGAAGATGATGATGAAGAAGTTGAAGGAGAAGAAGAGGTAGTAGTGGTAGAAGAAGAAGAAAAAGTAGAAGTAGAAGAAATAGAAGAAGAAGAAGAAGAAAAATTAGAAGTAGAAGAAATAGAAGAAGAAGAAGAAGAAGAAGAAAAAGAAGGGGAAAAGTAATAGAACAAGATGTAGAATAAGGAGAAGTAGTAGAAGATGATGATAAAGGAGAAGAAGAAGAAGAAGAATTAGAAGAAGAAAAAGTAGTAGAGAGGGAAATGAGGAAGAAGAGGAAGGCATAGAAGAAGAAGAAGAAGAAGTTGAAGAAGAAGCAGAATAACAATAAGAAGAAGTAAAAAAAATTAGTAGAGTAAGAAGATGAAGAAAAAGAAGTAAAAGAAGAAGAAGAACAAGAAAAATAAGAGAAGTAATAGTAATAGAAGAAGAAGAAGAGGAATAAAAAGAAGAAGAAAAAGAAGAAGAGGAGAAGAAGAAGAAGAAGTAGAACAAGAAGAACAACAAGAAGTACAAGAAGAAGAGGAAAAGGATGAAGTACAAGAAGACGAAGAAGA
>JAIUJO010002770.1:0-12500 GCA_023846275.1 Vanilla planifolia | reverse complement strand
CACCATGAACTTCTTCTTCTTCTTCTTCTTCTTCCTCCTCCTCCTTTTGTTCTTCTTCTTCTTTTGCTCCTTCTTCCTCATCTTCTTCTTCATCTTCTTCTTCTTATTCTTCTCCTTATTTTTTTTCTTCATCCTCTTGTTCTTCATTTTCTTCTGCTTCTTCTACTTCTACTTCTTCCACCTCTACTACTTGTTCATCTTCTTCCTCATCTTCTTTTTCTTCTTCTTTTTTTTCTTCTGCTTCTTCTCTTTCTTGTTCTTCATGATCTCCTTCTTCTTCTTCTTCTTGTATTTCCTCTTATTCTTCTTCTTCTTCTTCTTCTTTTCTTCTTCTTCCTCTTCTGATTTTTCTTCTTCTTTTTATTCTTTTTCTTCTTCTTCTTCTTCTTCTTCTTCTTCTTGTTCTTCTTTTTCAACTTCTTCTTCTTCTTCTCCTTCTCCTTCTACATCTACAACTTCTTTGCCTTCTTTTTCTTCCTCTTCTTCTTCATTTCATCTTTTTCTTCTTCTTCTTCTTCTTCTTCTTCTTCTTCTTATTCTTCTTCTTCTCCTTCCTCTTCCTCTTTCAACTTCTTATACTACTTTTTCTTATTCTTCTTCTACTCTTTCTTCTTCTTCTTCTCCTTCTACTACTTCTAATTTTTCTTCTCATTTGTCTTCTCCTTGTTCTTCTCCTTCATCTTCTCCTTCGTGTTCTCCTTCTTCATCTTGTTCTTCTTCTACTTCCTTTTCTTCTTCTTCTTCTCCATCTTCTTCTTCACCTTCCTCTTCTTCTTATTCTTCTTCTTCTACTTTTTCCTTTTCTTTTTCTTCTACTCCTTTTTCTTTTTCTTTTTCCTCTGCTTCTTCTTCTTCTTCTTCCTTGTCTTTATCTTCCACTGTTTCTTCTTCCTCTATTTCTTCTTCTTCGTCCTTTTCTTCTTCTTCTTCTTCTTCTTCCACTTCTTTTTCTTCCTCTGGTTCTTCTACTATTTTTGCTTCTTCTTTTACTTCTTCTTCTTCTTCTTCTTTTGCTACTTCTTCATCTAATTATTCTTCTTCTTTTGTTACTTCTTCTTTTAATTCTTCTTCTTTTTCCTCTTCTTTTCTTCTTCTTCATATTCTCCTTCTTATACTTCTTCATCTTCATTTTCTTGATCTTCTCCTTCTACCTCTTCTTCTTCTCCTTCTTCCTCTTTATCTTTTACTACTACTTCTTGTTCTTCTTCTTCCTATTCATCATCATCTTCTTCTTCTTAATCATCATTATCTTCTTCTTCTTCTTCTACTTCTTCTTATTCTTCTTCTTCTTCTGCTACTACTACTACGACTGCTACTACTTCTACTTCTTAATCTTGTTCTTCTTCTTCTTGTTTTTCTTCTTCAACTTCTTCCTCTTCCTCTTCTTCTTATTCTTCTTCTTCTTCTTCTTCTTCTTCTTCTTCTTCTTATTCTTCTTCTTCTTTTTCTTATTCTTCTTCCATTTCTTCTTCTTCTTCTTCTTCTTTATCTTCTTCATTTCTCCTTGTTCTTTTACTTCCTCTTCTTCTTCTTTTTTGCCTACAACTTCTTTGCCTTCTTCTTCTTCCTCTTCTTCCTCATGGCCATCTTTGTCTTTTTATTATTATTCTTCTTCTTCCTCCTCCTCATCTTCTTTTTTCAATTCTTCTTCTTAACCATCTTTTTCTCTCTCCTTCTACTTCTTCTACTTCTTATTCTTCCTCTACTTCTTCTACTTCATCTTCTGCTTCTTCTTCATCTTTTTCTTTTACTTCTTCTTCTTAGTTTTCTTCTTCTTATGCATTTTCTTCTTATTTTCTTCTTCTTCTTCTTCTTCTTCTTCTCATTCTTCTTCTTCTTCTTCTTCCGTTTCTTCTTCTTCTTCTTCTTCTTGCTCTTCTTCTTCTTCTTCTTCCACTTCTTCTTCTTCCTCCACTTTGTCTTCTTATTCTTCTCCTACTTTTTCTTCCCCTTCATCTTCTTCTGCTTCTTCTTCTTCTTCTTCTTCTTCCTCTTCTTCTTCATGTTCTTGTTTTTCTTTTTCTTCTTGTTCTTATTCTTATTATTCTTCTTCTTCTACTTCATCTTCTTCTTCTTTTACTTCCTCTTCTTCTTCATCTTCTTTTTTTGCTTCTTGAATTTCTACTTCTTTTTCTTCTTCTCCTCCTCCTGCACCTTCTTCTTCTTCTTCTTCTTCCTTTTCTTCTTCCTCTACTTCTCCTACATCTTTTTCTTCTTCCTCTACTTATTCTTCTTGTTCTTCCCCTTCTTCTTCTTCTTCTTCTTCCTCTGCTTCTCGTTCTTCTTTTTCTTCTTATTCTTCTGCTTCTTCTACTTCTTTTTCTTGTTGTTCTTGTTCTTGTTCTTCTTCTACTACTACTACTACTTATTCTTCTACTTTTCTTCTTTTTCTACTTGTTCTTCTTCTTCTTCTTCTTCTTCTTCTTCTTTTTCTTCTGCTTCTTCTGGTTCTTTTTGATTTTCCTTTTCATCATCATCATTTTCTTCTTCTTCATCTTCTACTTCTTCTTCTTCATCATCTTCGTCATCTTCTTTGTCCTCTTCTTCTTCATTTTCTTCTACTTCTACTTTTTCCTCGTCTACTTCCTCAAGTTTTTCTTCTCTTTCATCTTCGTATTCTTCTTCTTCTTCAACTTCTCTTGCATGTTCTTCTTTTACTTCTTCTTCAGCATCTTCATCATTGTATTCTTCTTCTTCTTCCACTTGTTCATCGTCCTCTTCTTCTTATTATTATTATTATTATTATTCTTCTTCTTCTTCTTTTTCTTCTTCTTCTTGTTCTTCTTCTACTTCTTCTTCTACTTCTTCCTCTTCTTCATCTTCTTCTTCTTCTTCATTTTCTTCTACTTCTTGCACTTTGTCTTCTGCTTCCTCATCCTATTCTTCTTCCTTCCTCTTCTTTCTCTTCTTCTTCTTCTACTACTTCTTCTCTTCTTCTTCATCTTCTTCTTTTTCTTCTACTTCTTTTTCTTCTTCTTCTACTTCTTCTTCTTCCTCTTTTTCTTCTTCTTCTACTTCTTCTTCTTCCTCTTTTTCTTCTCCTTCTTCTTCTTCTTCTTCTTCTCCTTCTTCCTTTTCTTTTTCTTCTAATTCTCCTTCTTCTTCTTCTTCTTTCTCTTTCTCTTGTTCTTCTTCTTTTTCTTCTTCTTTTTCTTTCTCTACCATTTTTGTACTTCTTCTTCTTGTTCTTGTTGTTCTTCTTCTTCTCCTTCTTCTTCTTCTTCTTCTTCTTCTTCTTCTTCTTCTTCTTTTTCTTTCGCTTCTTCTTCTTCTTCTTCTTCTTCTTCTTCTTCTTCCTTTTCTTCATCTTCTTCTTCTTCTCCTTCTTCTTCTTCTTCTTCTTCTTCTTTTACATCTTCAACGTCTTCTTCTTCATCATCATCATCTTCTACTTCTTCTTTTTTTCTCCTTCTTTATCTTCATCATCATCCTTTTTTCTTCTTCTCCTTCTTCTTCTGCTTCTTCTTGTTCATCTTATTCTTCTTGTTCTTCTTCTTCTTCAACTTCTTCTTCTTCCTCAAATTCTTCTTCTTCAAATTCTTCTTCTTTTGATTCTTGTCCTTCTTCTTCTGCTTCTTAATCTTCATCATTATCTTCTTCTTTTTATCATTTTTCTTCTTCATCTTCATCTTCTTCTTCTACTTCTTCCACCTCTTCACTTCCTCCATTTCTTCTTCTTCAACCTCTTCTTTTTCTTCTTCTTCTTCATGTTCTTCTTCTTCTTGATCTTCTTCTTCTTTTTCGTCTTCCTCTTTTTCTTCTTCTTTTTCTTCTTCTTCTTCTTTATCTTCTTCTTCTTCATTTTTGCTTCTTCTTCTGTCTTTCTTTCTTCTTTTTCTTCCTCTTCTTCTTTTTATTCTTCTTCCACTTCTTATTCTTCCTCTTCTTCTTCTTTATCTTTTTCATCATTCTATTCCTCTTCTTCTTCTGCTTCTTCCTCTTCTTCTTCTTCTTCTACTTCTTCTTCTACTTCTTCATCTCCTTCTTCTTCTTCTTTTCCTTGTTCTTCTTCTTCTTCTTCTTCTCATTCTCATTCTCCTGCATATTTTTCCTCTTCTTCTTGTTCTTCTTCTTCATCCTCTTCTTAATATTCTTATTCTTTTTTTTCTTCTTCTTCTCCTTATTGTTCTTCTTTTTCTTTTTCTTCTTCTTCTTCTTCCTCTTCTTCTACATCTACTTATTTCACTTCTTCTTCCTCTTCCTTTTCTTCTTATTTTGCCACTTCTTCTTCTTCCACTTCATCTTATTCTTCTTCTTTTTCTTCTTTCTCCTCTTCTTCCTCTTCTTCCTTTTCTTAATCTTCATCATCATCATCATCATCATCATCATCTTCTTCTTCTTCTTCTTCTTCTTCCTCTTCTTCTGCAACATCTTCTTCTTCTACTTCTTATTTTTATTTTTCAACTTCTACTTCTTCATTTTTTCTTCTTCTGCTTCTTCTTCTTCTTCTTCTTCTTCTTCTTTTCCTTCTTCTATTATAACTTCTTTTTCTACTACTACTTTTATTCTTCTTCCTCATCGTTATCATCATCTTGTTCTTTTTTTTCTTCTTTTCATCTTCTTCTTCTTCTTCTTCTTCATCTTCTTCTACATTGCTTCTTCTTCTTGTTCTTATTCTTCTTCTTCTTCTTCTGCTTATTCTTATTTTTGTTCTTCTAGTTCTACCTTTTCTTCTACTTGTTCTTCTTCCACTACTACCTCTTCTTCTACTTCATCTTCTCCTCCTTCTTCTTTTCTCTCTTCTTTTTCCTATTCTTCTTCTTATTCTTCTTATTCTTCTTCTTCTTCTTCTTCTTATTCTTCTTCTACTTCTTCTAATTCTTCTTCTTCTAAGTACTACTTCTCCTTCTTCTTCTTCTCATATTCTTCTTTTTTTGCTTCATCATCATCATGATCTTCTTCTTCTTCTTCTTCTTCTTCTTTTTCTTCTTCATCATTTTCTTCCTCTCCTTCAACTTTTTCTTCCTCTTCTCCTTTTTCTTTTTCAATCATCCACTACCTCATCTTCTGTTCTCTTCTTCTTCTTCTTCTTCTTTTATTTCATTATCTTCTCCCTTTTCTTCATCTTCTCCTTCTTCTCTTCTTCTTCTTTTTTTCTTCTTCCTTCCTCTTCTTTCACTTCGTCTTTCTTCTTCTCTTGTTCCTCTTTTTCCTTCTACTTCGTCTTCATATTCTTCTTCTGCTTATTATTCTTCTTCATCTTCTTCCTCTTCTTCATATTCTTCTTCTTCTTCTTCTTGTTTTACTCATTTTTTTTATCCTACTTCATTTTCTTTTTCTTCTTCTTCTTCTTCATTGCATTCTTCTTCTTCTTCATCTCATTGTTCTTCTTCTTCTTCTTCTACTTCTTCTTCTCATTGTTCTTCTTCTTCTTATTATTATTCTTCTTTTTCTTCTCCCACTTCACCTTTTGCTTCTTCTTTTTATTAATCTTCATCTTCTTCTCCTTCTTCTTCATCTTCTTTTTCTACTTCTTCTTCAACTACTTCTTCTTCATCTTCTTCTTCCATTTCTTCTTCTTCTACTCCTTCTTCTTCTTCTTCTTCTTCCTCTTCTTCTTCTTCTACTACTACTTCTTCTTCTTCTTCCCATTGTTCTTGTTCATTTGCAACTTCTTTTTCTTCTTCTTCTTCTCTCTTCTTCTTCTTCTACTTCTTCTTCTTCTTCTTCTTCTACCTCTCCTTCTTCTATTACTTATCCTACTTCTTCAACTTATACATCTACATTTTCTCTCGTTCTACTTCTTCTTCTTCTTTTACTTCTTTCCTCTATTTCTTCTTCTTCATCTTCTTCCACTTCATTGTCATCATCTTTTTCATCGTCATCATCATCATCTTCTTCTTGTTCTTTTTCTACTTCTTCTTCTTTTTATTCTCTACTTATTTTTCTTCTTCTTCCTTCATTTTCTTCTATTCTTCTTTGTTCTTCTTTTTCTTCTTTTTGTTCTTCTTGTTCTTTTTCAACTACTTCTTCTACTTATTCTTCTTCTACTACTTCTTCTTCCTCCTCTAAATCTTCTTCTTACTCTTCTTCTACTTCTTCAAATTTTTCTTCTTCTTCTTCTTCTTCCTCTTCCTCTTCTTTCTCTTCATCTTCTTCTTCTTCTTCTTCTTCTTCTTCTTCTTCTTCTTCTCCTTCTTTATCTTCTCCTTTTCTTCTTTCCCTTCCACTATTTATTCTTCCTTGTTCGCTTCTTCTTCTTGTTGTTCTTTATCATCATCTTCTTCTTTTCCATCTTCTTTTTCTTCTTCTTCTTCTTCCTCTTCTTCTACTACTTATTATTATTATTATTATTATTATTATTTTTATTCTTCAACTTCTACTTCTTCATTTTCTTCTTCTTCTACTTCTACTTCTTCTTCTTCTTCTTCTTCATCTTCTTTGCTTCTTCTTCTTCTAGTACTTTTTCTACTACTTTTTTTGTTCTTGCTCCTCATCATCTTCTTCTTTTTTTCTACTTCTTCTTTTCCTTCTTCCTCTTCTTCTTCTTCTTCTAGCCCTTTTTCTACTTCTTCTTCTACTTCTACTTCATGTTCTCCTTCTTCTTCTTCTTCTTCTCCTTCTTCTTTTTCTTGTTATTCTTCTTAATCTTCTTATTCTTAGACTTCTTCGAATTCTTCTTCTTCTTCTACTACTTCTCCTTCTCCTCCTTCTTCTTCCTTTTCTTCTGCTTCATCATCATCATGATCTTCTACTTATTCTTCTTCTTCTTCTTCTTCTTCATCTCCTTCAAGTTCTTCTTCTTCACCTTTTTCTTTTTTTCGTCCACTACCCCATTTTCTTTTTCCTCTTCTACATCTTCTTTTTCTTCTGTTCTTCTTTTTCGTCCTCTTCTTCTTCTTCTTCTTCTTCCTCTTCTTTTTTTCTTCTCCTTCCTTTTCTTTAACTTCGTCTTCTTCTTCTTTTTTCTTATTCTTCTTCTTCTTCTTCTTCTTCTTCTTCTTCCTCTTCTTCTTATTCTCCTACTTCTTCTTCTTCAACTCATTCTTTTTATCCTACTTCTTGTTGTTGTTGTTGTTCTTCTTCTTCTTCATCTTCTTCTTCTTCTCGTTCTTCTTCTTCTTGTTCTTCTTTTTCTTCTTCTTCTTCTACTTCTTCTTTACTTCTTCTTCTTCTTCTTCTTCTTCTTCGTCTTCTTCTTCTGTTTCTTCTTCTTCTTCTTCTTCTCCATCTTCTTCTTGTTTAGTTTACTTTTCATGTTCTTCTTCTTCTCCTTCTTCTTCTTCTTTCTCTTCTTCTTCTTCCTCTTCTTCATCATCATCATCTTCTTCTTCTTCTTCTTCTTCTTCCTCTTTCTCTTCTACTTCCTCTTCTTCTTTTCTTCTATCTCTTTTTCCTCTCCTTCTTCCTCTTCTTCTCATTATTCTTTTTCTTATTCTTATTCTTCTTCTTCTTCTTCTTCTCCTTCTTTTTCTCATTCTTCTGCTTGTTCTTCTTCTAATTCTTCTTCTTCTTCCTCTTCCTCTTCTTCTTCTTCTTCTTCTTCTTCTCCTTCTTTTTCTTATTCTTCTGCTTGTTCTTCTTCTAATTCTTCTTCTTCTTCCTCTTCCTCTTCTTCTTCTTCTTCTTCTTCTTCTTCTTCTTCTTCTACTACTACTACTTCTTCATCATCATCATCATCATCTTCTTCTTCTTCTTCTTCAAATTCTTCTTCTACTTCTTCTTCGTTTTCTTCTTCTCCCCTTTTGCTAATTCTTCATTTTCCTTTTCTTTTTTTTCTTTGTTTTCTTCTTCTACTTCTTGTTTTTCTTCTTCTTCTTTGTCCTCTATTTTTTCTTCCTTTCCTTCTTCGTCTTATTTTTTCTTCTTCTTCTTCTACTATTACTTCTTCTTCTTCTTCTTCTTCTTCTTCTTGTTCATCCTCTATTTGTTCTTCTTCTTCTTCTTCCCCTTTTTCTTCCTATTCTCCCTTTTCCTTTTCTTCTTCTTCTTTTTTTTCTTCTTCTTCTTCTTCTTCCTCTTCTTCTTCTTCTTCTCCCTCCTCCTCTTCTTCTTATTCTTCCTCTCCTTTTTCTTCTTCTTCTTATATTCTTTTTCTTCCTCTGCTTCTTCTTCTTCTTCTTCTTCTTCTAATCTTTTTACTTCTTCTTCTTCTTCTTGTTCTACTACTTCATCATCATCTTCTTCTTGTTCTTCTTCTTCTACTACTTCTTCTTTTTCATCTTCTTCTTCTTCCTCTTCTTCTTCTTCTTTTTCATCTTCTTTTTCTTCTTCTACTTCTTCTTCTCTTCTTCTTTCTTTTCTTCACCATCGTCATCTTCTTCTACTTTTCTTCTTCTTCTTCTTCTTCTTCTTCTTCTTTTCTTTCTTTTCTTCACCATCGTCATCTTCATCTACTTTTTCTTCTTCATCTACTACTTCTTGTTCTTGTTGTTATTCTTCTTCTTCTTCTCCTTTTCCTTCTCTTTCTTCTTCTTATTCTTATTCTTCTTAATCTTCCTCTTCTTCTTCTTCTTCTTCTCCTTCTTCTTGTTCTACTTCTTCTTCTTAATCTTGTTGAACTTCTTCTTCTTCTTCTTCCTCTTCTTCTACTACTACTATTACTACAATAACTTCTTCATTTTTTCCTTTTTTCTTCTTCTTCTTCTTTTTTTTCCTCTTCAACTTTTACTACTTCTTTTTCTTTTTCTTCATCATCATCTTCTTTTTCTTCTTCTTCTTCTTCATTGTCGTCTTTTTCCTCTTCTTCTTCTTATTCCTGTTTTGCTTCTACCTCTTTTTCTTATTTGCATTCTTCCACTTCTGCTTCTTCCTCTTCTTCTTTTACTTCCTTCCCTTCTTCTTCTTCTTCTTCTTCTTCACCTCTTTCTTCTTCTTCTTCTTCTTCTTCTACTTCTTCTTTTCTTCTTCTTGAACTTCTCCTTCTTTTTCTTCTTCTTCCTCTTCTTCTTCCTTTTCTTCTTGTTCTTGTTTTTCTTCTTCTTCTTCTTCCTCCTCTTCTTCTTCTCCTACTTCCTTTTCTTCTTCTTTTTCTTCTTTTTCTTGTCTTCTTCTTCTAATTCATCTTCTTCTATCTGCTTCTTCTTCATCTTCGTCTTTTATTTCTTCTTCTTCTTCTTAATCTTCATCATCATCATCATCATCTTCTTCTTCTACTTCTTTTTTTTCTTCTTCTTCTTAATTTTGTTCATCTTCTTCTTCTTTTTCCTCTTCATCTCCAACTCCTTCTCCATTTCTTCTTCTTCTTCTTCTTCTTCTTCTTCTTCTTATTCTTCTTCTTCTTCTTCTTCCTCCTCTTCTTCTTCCTCTTCTTCTTCTGCTTCATCTTCATCTTCTTTTTCTTCTTCTCCTTCTTCTACTTCTTATTCAACTTCTTCCCCTTCTTCTTCTTTTCCTTCTTCTCCTTCTTCTATTTCTTCTTAATCATCTTCTTCCTCTTCTTCTTCTTCTTCTTCTTCATCTTCCACATCTTCTTCTTCTTCTTCATGTTCTTTTTCTACTTCTTCTTCTTTTTCTTCCCCTTCTTCTTTCTACTCCTCTTCTTCCGCTTGTTCTTCCACGTCTTCTTCTTCATCATTTTTTTTTTCTCCTTCTTCTTCGCTGTCTACCTCATATTTTTCCACCTCTTCTTCTTTTTCTTCTTGTTCTTCTACTTCTTTTTCTTCTTTTTCTATTGCTTCTTCTTCTTCTTCTTCTACTACTACTACAACTTCTTCATCTTCTTCTTCTTTTCCTTCTTATTCTTGTACTTCTTCTTCTTCTTATTCTTCTTCTTCATCCTCTTCTTATTATTCTTTTTCTTTTTCTTCTTCTTAATCTCCTTC
The DNA here is from genome assembly GCA_023846275.1 of Vanilla planifolia. NCBI lineage: Eukaryota > Viridiplantae > Streptophyta > Magnoliopsida > Asparagales > Orchidaceae > Vanilla > Vanilla planifolia. Next base: position 2,736 of record JAIUJO010002770.1, on the reverse strand, counting down.
TTCATCTTCTTCATATTCCTCTTCTTCTTCTTCTTCTTCTTCTTCTTCTTCTTTTTCTGTTTTTTTATTATTTCTTCTTCATCACCTTCTTCTACTACATGTATCATTTTCTTCTTCTTTTTCTTCTTCTTCTACTACTGCTTCTTCTATTTCAACTTCTTCTTCATCTTCTTCTCCTTCTTTTCTACTTCTTCTTTTTCTTCTTCTCCTTCTTCTTCTTCATCTTCTTCTTCTTGTACTTCCCTTTCTTCTTCTACATCTTCTTCCACTTCTTCCTAAACTTGTTCCATTCTACCTCCTCTTCTTCTTACTCTTCCTCTTAGTCCTCTTCTTTTTCTTCTTCTTCTTCTTCTTCAGCTTTTTCATTTTCTTCAACTTCTTCTTATTCATTCTCTTCTTCTTCTTCTTCTTCTTATTCTTCTTTTTCCTCCTCTTCTTGTTCTTCTTCTTCTTCTTTTCCTTCTTCTTCTTCTTCTTCATCTTCTTCCCATTCTTCTTTTTCTTCTTATCTTCTTCTTCTTCTTCTTCTTCATCATCTTCTCCTTCTTCTTCTCCTTCTTCTTCTTCTTCCTTTTCTTTGTCTTTTACCATCTTCTTCTTCTTCTTCTCCTTCTTCTTCTTCTTTTTCTTCTTCTTCATCTTACTATTCCTCTTTTTCTTCTTCATCCACTAATTTTTCTTCTTCCTCTTCTTCTTCTTCTTCTTCTTCTTTTACTTTTTCTTCTTCTTTTTCTTCTTCTTCTTTTTCTTTTTCTTCTTTTTCTTCTTCAAGTTCTTTTTCTCTTCTTCTTCTTCATCTTCTTCCTCTTCTTCTTCTTCTTCTTCTTCTTCTCCTTTTTCTTCTATATCTTCTTATTCAACTTCCTCATCTTATTCTAGCTTCTCCTCCTCCTCTTCTTCTTTTTTTTCTTCTTCTTTGTCTTCTTCTCCTCCATCATCGTCACCTTCTTCTTCTTCTTCTTCTTCTTCTTCTTCGCCTTCTTTTTATTCTTTTTCTTCTTACCCTTCTACTACATCTTCTGCTTCTACGATTTACCCTGCTTCTTCTTCACCTGTATCTTCTTGTTCTCTTACTTCTTCTTCATCTTCCATTTCCTCTTCTTCTTGCACTTTTTCTTCTTCTTCATCTCCTTCATCTTCTTCTTCTTCTCCTTCTCCTTCCTCTTCTTCTTCTTCTTCTTCTTCTCCATCTTTTTCTTCTTCTTCATCTTCATCTTCTTGTTCCTTCCCTTCATCGTCCTCTACTCCTTTTTCTCATTCCTACTCATCAACTTCTTCTTTATCTTCTTTTTCTACTTTTTCTTCTTCTTCATCCTCTTCTACTTTTTATTCGTTTTCTTATTCTTTTTCTTCTTGTTCTTCATCTCCTTCTTCTTTTTCTTCTTATTATTCTACTTCTTTTTCATTTTCTTATTTTTCTTCTTCTTCTCTTCTTCTTCTTTTCCTTTTTCTACTTCTTCTTCTTCTTCTTCAACTTCTCTGCCTACTTTTTTTTCTTCTTCTTCCTGTTATTCTTCTTCTTCTACTCCTTCTACTTCTCCTTCTTCATCTTCTTCCTCTTCTTCTTTTGCTTCTTCTTCTTCTTCTTTCTCTTCTTCAACTTCTTCAACTTCTTATTCTTCTACTTCATCGTCATCTCCTTCTTCTAATTCTTCCTCTTCTTGTTCCTCATCTCCTACTTCTCCTTCTTCTTCTTCTTCTTCTTCTTCTTCTCCTTCTTCTTCTTCTTCCTTTTCCCCTTCTTCTTCTTCTTCTACTACTACTACTATTACTACTACTGCTACTTCTTCTTCTTCTTATTCTACTTCTTCTTCTACTTCTTCTTTGTATTCTTCTTCTTCTTCTTCTTCCACGACCTGCTACTTCTTCATTTTTTTCTTCTTCTTCTTCTTCTTCTTCATCTTTTTCTTCTTCTTCAACTTCTTCTTCAACTTCGCCTTCTTCTTCTTCTTCATCATCATCATCATCATCTTCTTCTTCTACAACTACTACTTCTACTTCTTCTTCTTCTTCTTCTTCTTCTACCACTTTTCCTTCCTCTTCTCCTTCTTCTTCTTCTTCTTCTTCTTCCTCTTCTTCTACATCTTCATTTTCTTTCCTTTTTTTCTTCTTCTTCTTCTTCTTCTTTTTCTTCTACCTTCCCTTCTTCTTCTTATTCTTCCTCTTCTTCTTCTTCTAACACTCTTCTACTTCCTCTTCTTCTTCTTCTTCTTCTTCTTCTTCTTCTTCTTTCTCTTCTTCTTCTTTTCTTCTTGTTATTCCACTTCTTCTTCTTCTTTTTCTTCTTGTTCCTGTTCGTCATCTTCATCTTCTTCTTCTTCTTCTTCTTCTTCTACTTCTTCTACCACATCTTCTTCTTCTTCTGCTTCTTCTTTTTCTTCTTTGTCCTCTTCTTCTTCCTCTTTTTCTTCTTCTTCTTCTTCTTCTTCTTCAGTTCTTCTTCTCTTTTTCTTCTTCTTCTTCTTCCACTTTTTTTTCTTGTTCCTCTTTGCTTTTTTCTTCTTCTTCTTCCTCTTCTTTTTCTTTTTCTTCTTTTTCTTCTTCTTCTTCGCCTTCTTTTTCTTCCACTTCACATTCTTCATCTTCTTCTTCCTCTTCTTTTTCTTCTTCTTCTTCTTCTTCTTCTTCTTCTTTGCGTTCTTTATCTTCTTCTTCTTTTACTACTTCTTTTCCTCTAACTCTTCTTCTTCTTCTTCTTCTCTTTCTTCTTCTTCTTCATCATCTTCTTCTTTTCCT
>JAIUJO010002241.1:50000-51591 GCA_023846275.1 Vanilla planifolia | reverse complement strand
GAAGAAGAGAAGAAGAAGAGAAGAAGAAGAAGAAGGAGAAGGAGAACAAGAAGAAGAAGCAGAAGGAGAAGAAGAAGGCAGAGGAGAAGAAGAAGGAGATGAAGAAGAAGGAGAAGAAGAAGAAGGAGAAGGAGAGGAAGAAGAAGAAGAAGTAGAAGGGGGAGAAGAAAAAGGAGGAGTAGAAGAACAAGGAGGAGGAGAAGAAGAAGAAGAAGGAGAAGGAGTAGAACAAGAAGGAGAAAAAGAAGAAGAAGGAGAAGAAGAACAAAAAAGATGAAGGATGAGGTGGAGGAGGAGGAGGAGTAATAGAACAAGAAGAAGAAGAAGAAGAAGAAGAAGAAGAGGAAGGAGAAGAAGCAGGACAAGATGAAGGAGAAGAAGTAGAAGAAGAAGAAGGAGAAGAAGTAAAAGAAGAAGAAGTAGAAGAATCTGGAGAAGAAAAAGAAGGAGAAGAAGAAGTAAAAGAATGAGAAGAAGAAGAAGAAGGAGAAGAAGAAGGAGAAGAAGAAGATGAAAAAGAAGATGAAGAAGAAGAAGAAAAACAAGCAGAAGAAGAAGAAGAACAATAAGAAGAAGAAGAAGAAGTAGATGAAGGAGAAGATGAAGAAGAAAGAAAAGAAAAAGAAGAAGAAGAAGAAGAAGAGAAGGAAGAAGTAGAAGAAGAAGAAGAAGAAGTATAAAATATGTAGTAGAAGAAGGAGAATTAGAAGAAGAAGAAGAAGAAGAAGAAGAAGAAAAAGAAGTAGAGGAAGAAGAAAATATGGAACAACAATAAGAAGAAGAATACCTAGAAGAAGAAGAAGAAGAAAGAGAAAAAAAAGGAGGAAAGGAAGATGAAGAAGAAGAAAAAAGAGGGGAAGAAGAAGAATAAGAAGAAAAGGAAGAAGAAGAAGAAGAAGATGAAGAAGAAGACGAAGAAGAAGGAGAAGGAGAAGAAGAAGAAGAAGAAGAAGAAGAAGAAGGAGAAGAAGAAGTAAAGGAAGAACAACAATAATAAAGATAAGAATAATAGTAATAACAATAGTTATAATAATAATAAGTAGATAAAGATGATGAATTAGAGGAAGTAGATCATGAAGAAGAAGAAGGAGTAGAAGAAGAACAAGGAGACAAAGAAGAAGAAGAAAAAAGTCAAAGAAGGAGAAAAAGAAGAAGAAGAAGATGGAGGAGTAGGGGAAGATGAAGAAGCAGAAGAAGAAGTTGAAGAAGAAGAAGAGAAGAAGAAGAAGAAGAAGAAGAAGAAGAAGAAGAGAAAAATGTAAAAGAAGAAGAATAAGAATAAGAGGAGGAAGAAGAAGTAGAAGAAGACATAGCGAAAGAAGAAGAAGAGGAAGAAGAAGAAGACGAAGGAGAAGAAGAAGAAAAAGTAGCAGAAGAAAATGAAGAAGAAGAAGAAGAGGAAGAAGAAGAAGAAGAAGAAGAAGAGAAAAATGTAAAAGAAGAAGAATAAGAATAAGAGGAGGAAGAAGAAGAAGAAGAAGAAGAAAAAGAAGAGGAAGAATAACAAGTAGAGGAAGAAGAGGAGGAAGAAGAAGAAGAAATGGAAAAAGTGGAAGAAGTAGAAAAGAAGATGAAGAACAAATATAAGAAG
>JAIUJO010002241.1:37500-40000 GCA_023846275.1 Vanilla planifolia | reverse complement strand
ACAACAATAATAAAGATAAGAATAATAGTAATAACAATAGTTATAATAATAATAAGTAGATAAAGATGATGAATTAGAGGAAGTAGATCATGAAGAAGAAGAAGGAGTAGAAGAAGAACAAGGAGACAAAGAAGAAGAAGAAAAAAGTCAAAGAAGGAGAAAAAGAAGAAGAAGAAGATGGAGGAGTAGGGGAAGATGAAGAAGCAGAAGAAGAAGTAGAAGAAGAAGAAGAAGAAGAAGAAGAAGAAGAAGAGAAAAATGTAAAAGAAGAAGAATAAGAATAAGAGGAGGAAGAAGAAGTAGAAGAAGACATAGCGAAAGAAGAAGAAGAGGAAGAAGAAGAAGACGAAGGAGAAGAAGAAGAAAAAGTAGCAGAAGAAAATGAAGAAGAAGAAGAAGAGGAAGAAGAAGAAGAAGAAGAAGAAGAGAAAAATGTAAAAGAAGAAGAATAAGAATAAGAGGAGGAAGAAGAAGAAGAAGAAGAAGAAAAAGAAGAGGAAGAATAACAAGTAGAGGAAGAAGAGGAGGAAGAAGAAGAAGAAATGGAAAAAGTGGAAGAAGTAGAAAAGAAGATGAAGAACAAATATAAGAAGGTAAAGAATACGAAGAAGAAGAAGAAGAGGAGGAGGAAGAAGAAATAGAAGAAGAAGTAGAAGTAAAAGGAAAAGAAGAACAAGATGAAGAACAACTTGTAAAAGAAGAAGCAAAAGTTAGAGAAGAAGATGAAGAATAAAAAGAAAAAAGCAATAGTAGAAAAAGAAGAAGAAGAAGGAGAAGTGGAAGTAGAAGAAGAAGAGGAAAGAGATGATGATGTGGATTAAGGAGAAGAAGAAGATGAAGAAAATGAAGAAGAAGAAGGCAAAGAAGAAGAAGAAGAAGAAGATGATGATGAAAAATGAAAACAACAATGGAAGAAGAAGTAAATGAAGAAAAAGAAGAAGAATGAGAAGAAGAAAAAGAAGGAGAGAAAAGTGAATAAGAACAGAGGAAGAAGAAGAAGGAGGAGGAGAAGAACCTCAAGAAGAAGAAGAAAAAGGAGCAAAAGAAGGAGAAGAAGAAGAAGAAGTGGTGGAGGAGGAAGAAGTAATGTTAGATGAAATGGAAGAGGAACAAAAGAAGAACAAAAATAAGAAGAAGAAAAAGACTAAGTAGAGGAAGAAGAAGAGGAAGAAGAAAAAGAAGAAGCAGAAGAACAAGAAGAAGAATAAGAAGAAAAAGTAGAAGAATAAGAAGAAGAAGAAGAACAAGACAAAGGAGAAGAACAACAAGAAGGAAAACAAGTAGAAGAAGAAGAAGAAGAAGGACCAGAAGAAGAAGAAGATGAAAAAGAAGAAGGAGGAGAGGAAGAAGAAGATGAATAAGAAGAAGAAGAAGAAGAGGAAGAAGAAGAAGAAGGTGAAGAATAAGAAGAAGGTGAAGAATATGAAGATGAAGTGGAAGAGGAAGAAGAAGAAGAAGAAAAATATGTAGAAGATGAAATAGTAGCAGAAGAAGTAAAAGAAAGAAAGGAAGAAGAAGAAGCGGAAGAAGTAGATGAAGAAAAAGAAGAAGATGAAGAAGATGAAGAAGAAGAAGAAGAAGATAGAGATGAAGAGGAAGAAGAAAAAGAAGATGAATGAGAAGAAGAAGAAGAAGAAAAAGAAGGAAAATAAGAAGAAGAAGAAGAATAACAAGAAGAAGAAGAAGAGGAGGAAGAAGAGGAAGAAGAAGAGGAAAAAGTGGAAGAAGAAGAAGAAGAAGAAGAAGAAGATGAAGAAAAAGAATAAGAATGTGAAGAATACGAAGATGAAGAAAAAGAGGAGGAAGAAGAAGAAATAGAAGAAGTAGTAGAAGAAGAAGAAGTTGAAGTAAAAGAAGAACAAGAACAAGAACGACGTGAAAAAGATAAAGCAGAAGTTAGAGAAGAAGAAGATGAAGTATAAGAAGTAGAAGGAGAAGAAGTAGTAGTAGTAGAAGAAGAAGAAGAAGAACAAGGACAAGAAATGGAAGCAGAAGAAGAAGGGGAAAAAGTTGAAGAAGAAGAAGAAGAAGGCAAACAAAAGAAGAAGAAGAAGAAGATTATGATGATGATGATGAAAAAGTAAAAAATAATGGAAAGAAGAAGTAAATTAAGAACAAGGAGAAGAAGAGATACAAGGAGAGGAAGATAAATAAGAACAGAGGAAGAACAAGAAGGAGGAGGAGAAGAATGACAAGAAGAATAAAAAGAAGAAGAAAAACAAGAAGGAGAAGTAGAAGAAGAAGAAGAAGAAGAAAAAGAAGAAGTAATATTAGATGAAGGGGGAGAAGAATAGAAGAAGAAGAAGAAGAAGAAGAAGAAAAGGAAGAGGAAGAAGAAGTAGAAGAAGAAGAAGAGGAAGAAGAAAAAGAAGAAGAAGAACAACAAGAAGAAGAATAAAAAGAATAATAATAATAATAATAATAATAAAAATAATAATAATAATAATAATAATAATAATAATAATAAATATAGTCAAAATAATAATAAAAATAATAAGAG
>JAIUJO010002241.1:32500-35000 GCA_023846275.1 Vanilla planifolia | reverse complement strand
AGAAGGAGAATTAGAAGAAGAAGAAGAAGAAGAAGAAGAAGAAAAAGAAGTAGAGGAAGAAGAAAATATGGAACAACAATAAGAAGAAGAATACCTAGAAGAAGAAGAAGAAGAAAGAGAAAAAAAAGGAGGAAAGGAAGATGAAGAAGAAGAAAAAAGAGGGGAAGAAGAAGAATAAGAAGAAAAGGAAGAAGAAGAAGAAGAAGATGAAGAAGAAGACGAAGAAGAAGGAGAAGGAGAAGAAGAAGAAGAAGAAGAAGAAGAAGAAGGAGAAGAAGAAGTAAAGGAAGAACAACAATAATAAAGATAAGAATAATAGTAATAACAATAGTTATAATAATAATAAGTAGATAAAGATGATGATGAAGAGGAAGTAGATCATGAAGAAGAAGAAGGAGTAGAAGAAGAACAAGGAGACAAAGAAGAAGAAGAAAAAAGTCAAAGAAGGAGAAAAAGAAGAAGAAGAAGATGGAGGAGTAGGGGAAGATGAAGAAGCAGAAGAAGAAGTTGAAGAAGAAGAAGAGAAGAAGAAGAAGAAGAAGAAGAAGAGAGAAATGTAAAAGAAGAAGAATAAGAATAAGAGGAGGAAGAAGAAGTAGAAGAAGACATAGCGAAAGAAGAAGAAGAGGAAGAAGAAGAAGACGAAGGAGAAGAAGAAGAAAAAGAAGTAGCAGAAGAAAATGAAGAAGAAGAAGAAGAGGAAGAAGAAGAAGAAGAAGAAGAAGAAGAGAAAAATGTAAAAGAAGAAGAATAAGAATAAGAGGAGGAAGAAGAAGAAGAAGAAGAAGAAAAAGAAGAGGAAGAATAACAATTAGAGGAAGAAGAGGAGGAAGAAGAAGAAGAAATGGAAAAAGTGGAAGAAGTAGAAAAGAAGATGAAGAACAAATATAAGAAGGTAAAGAATACGAAGACGAAGAAGAAGAGGAGGAGGAAGAAGAAATAGAAGAAGAAGTAGAAGTAAAAGGAAAACAAGAACAAGATGAAGAACAACTTGTAAAAGAAGAAGCAAAAGTTAGAGAAGAAGAAGATGAAGAATAAAAAGAAAAAAGCAATAGTAGAAAAAGAAGAAGAAGAAGGAGAAGTGGAAGTAGAAGAAGAAGAGGAAAGAGATGATGATGTGGATTAAGGAGAAGAAGAAGATGAAGAAAATGAAGAAGAAGAAGGCAAAGAAGAAGAAGAAGAAGAAGATGATGATGAAAAATGAAAACAACAATGGAAGAAGAAGTAAATGAAGAAAAAGAAGAAGAATGAGAAGAAGAAAAAGAAGGAGAGAAAAGTGAATAAGAACAGAGGAAGAAGAAGAAGGAGGAGGAGAAGAACCTCAAGAAGAAGAAGAAAAAGGAGCAAAAGAAGGAGAAGAAGAAGAAGAAGTGGTGGAGGAGGAAGAAGTAATGTTAGATGAAATGGAAGAGGAACAAAAGAAGAACAAAAATAAGAAGAAGAAAAAGACTAAGTAGAGGAAGAAGAAGAGGAAGAAGAAAAAGAAGAAGCAGAAGAACAAGAAGAAGAATAAGAAGAAAAAGTAGAAGAATAAGAAGAAGAAGAAAAAGAAGAAGAAGAAGAAGAAGAAGAAGATGAAAAAGAAGAAGGAGGAGAGGAAGAAGAAGATGAATAAGAAGAAGAAGAAGAAGAGGAAGAAGAAGAAGAAGGTGAAGAATAAGAAGAAGGTGAAGAATATGAAGATGAAGTGGAAGAGGAAGAAGAAGAAGAAGAAAAATATGAAGAAGATGAAATAGTAGCAGAAGAAGTAAAAGAAAGAAAGGAAGTAGAAGAAGCGAAAGAAGTAGATGAAGAAAAAGAAGAAGATGAAGAAGATGAAGAAGAAGAAGAAGAAGAAGATAGAGATGAAGAGGAAGAAGAAAAAGAAGATGAATGAGAAGAAGAAGAAGAAGAAAAAGAAGGAAAATAAGAAGAAGAAGAATAATTACAAGAAGAAGAAGAAGAGGAGGAAGAAGAGGAAGAAGAAGAGGAAAAAGTGGAAGAAGAAGAAGAAGAATAAGAAGAAGAAGAAGAAGATGAAGAAAAAGAATAAGAATGTGAAGAATATGAAGATGAAGAAAAAGAGGAGGAAGAAGAAGAAATAGAAGAAGTAGTAGAAGAAGAAGAAGTTGAAGTAAAAGAAGAACAAGAACAAGAACGACATGAAAAAGATAAAGCAGAAGTTAGAGAAGAAGAAGATGAAGTATAAGAAGTAGAAGGAGAAGAAGTAGTAGCAGTAGAAGAAGAACAAGAAGAAGAACAAGGACAAGAAATGGAAGCAGAAGAAGAAGGGGAAAATGTTTAAGAAGAAGAAGATGAAGGCAAACAAAAGAAGAAGAAGAAGAAGAAGATTATGATGATGATGATGAAAAAGTAAAAAATAATGGAAAGAAGAAGTAAATTAAGAACAAGGAGAAGAAGAGATACAAGGAGAGGAAGATAAATAAGAACAGAGGAAGAACAAGAAGGAGGAGGAGAAGAATGACAAGAAGAATAAAAAGAAGAAGAAAAACAAGAAGAA
>JAIUJO010003328.1:42500-51663 GCA_023846275.1 Vanilla planifolia | reverse complement strand
CATAAAAAAGAGGAGGAAGAAGAAGATGGACAATAGCAAGTAGCAAAAGAATAAGAAGAAGAAGAAATAGAAGTGGAAAAGGAAAAAACAACAAGAAGAAGAACAAAAAGAAGAAGAAAAATGAAGAAGAAGAAGAAGAAGAAAATTAAGAATAAGGACAAGTAGAAGAAGAAGATGAAGAAGATTTAGCAGTAGAAGAAGAAGAAGAGGGTAAAAGCAGAAGAAAAAGAAGAAGTGGAGAAGGAGAGGAGGAGGAGAGGAAGAAGAAAAAGAAGAAGAAAGAAAAGAGGAGAAGAAAAAGTAGATGAAGAGGAAGAAGAAGAAGAAGAAGCAGAAGAAGAAGAAGAAGAAGAAGAAGAAGGAAGAAGAAGAAAGAAGAAGAGGAAGAAGAAGCAGAAGAAATCAAGTAGAAGAAGAAGTAGTAGAAGAAGAAGAAGAAGAAGAAGAAGAAGAAGAAGAAGAAAAGAAGAAGAAGAAAAAGTAGTAGAAGTAGATGAAGAAGAAGAAGAAGATGAAGAAGATGAAGAAGAAGAAGAAAAAGAAGAGGAGGTGGAAGAAGAAGAAAAAGTAGAAGAAGTAGATGAATAAGAAGAAGAAGAAGAATAAGAAGAAAAGAAGAAGAAGTAAGAAGAAGAAGAGAAGAAGAAGAAAGAAGAAGAAGAAAGAGGAAGAAGAAGAAGAAGAAGAAGAAGAAGAATCCGAAGAAGACGTAAAGGAAGAAGAAGATAAAGAAGAAGAAGAAGAAGAAGAGGAAGAAAAAGAGGAAGAGGAAGAGGAATAGAGAGGAAGAAGAAGAAGAAAGAAGAAGAAAAAGAAAAAGAAAGAAGAAGAAGAAGAAGAAGAAGAAGAAGGAGAAGAAGAGAAGGAGAAGAGAGAAGAAGAAGATGAAGAAGAAGAAGGAGAAGGAGAAGTATTACAAGTAGGAGGAGAAGAAGAAGAAGAAGAGAGGAGAAGAAGAAGAAGGAGAAGGAAGAAGAAGAAGAAGAAGAAAAAGAAAGAAGAAGAAGAACACAAAAAAGAAGAACAACAAAGAGAAGAAGAAGAAGAAGTTGAAGAAAAAAAGTAGAAGAAGAAGAAGAAGAAGAAGAAGGAGAGGAGGAGGAGAAGAAGAAGAAGAAGAAGAAGAAGAAAGAAGAAGTAGGAGGCAAAGAAGAAGAAGAAGAAGAAGAAGAGACAAAGAAGAGAAAGAAATGAAGAAGAAGAAAAAGAAGAAAATGAAGAATAAGAAGGAAGAAGAAGAAGATAGAAGAAGAAGATGAGAAAGAAGTAGAAGAAGAAGAGAAGAAGAAGAAGGAAGAAGAATAAGAAGAAGAAGAAGAAGAGAAGAAAGATAATATTAGAAGAAGCAGATGAAGAAGAAGAAGAAGAAGAAGCAGAGGAAGAAGGAGAAGAAGAAGAAGAAGAAGAAGAAGAAGTAGAAGAAGAAGAAGAAGGAAGAAGAAAAACAATATGAAGAAGAAGTAGATGAAGAAGAAGAAGAAGTGAGAAGAAGCAAAGAAGAAGATGAAGAAGAATAAGTACAAGAAGAAGAAGAAGAAGAAGAAGAAGAGATGATGATGAAGAAAATTAAGAAGAAGAGAAGAAGAGAAGAACGAGAAGAAGAAAAGATTGATGAAGAAGAAGAAGAAGAAGAAAGAAGAAGAAGAAGAAAAAGAGAAAAGAAGAAGAAGAAGAAGAAGAAGAAAAAGGATAAGAAGAATCAAGAAGAAGAAGAGGAAGAAGATAAGAAGAAGGAGAAGAAAAAGAAGAAGTGGAAGAAGAAGAGAAAGAAAAGAAGAATAGAAGGAGAAGAAGAAGAGGAAGAAGAAGAAGAAGAAGACGACGATCGATGAGATGATGATAGATGATGATGATGATGATGATGATGAAGAAGAAAAGAAGAAGAAGAAGATTATGATGATGAAGAAAAAGAAGAAGAAAGAAGAAGAAGAAGAAGAAGAAGAAGAAGAAAAAGAAGAAGAAGAAGAAGAAGAAGGAGAAGAAGAATATGAAGAAGAAGAGAAGAAGAGAAGAAAAGGAGAAGAAAAGAAGAAGTGGAAGAAGAAGAAGAAGAGGAAGAAGAAGAATAAGAAGAATAGAAGAAGATGTGAAAAAAAATGAAAAAAGTACGAAGACGAAGAGAAGAAGAACGAAGAAGAAAGAAAGAAATAGGAAGAGGAAGGAGAAGCAGAAGAGGAAGAAGAAGAAGAACAAGACGAAGGCAAAGAGGAAGAAGAAGAAGTAGGACAAGGAGCAAAAAGAAAAGGAAGAAGAATAAAAATAAGAAGAAGAAGATGAAGAAGAAGAATATGGAAGAAGAATAAGAAGAAGAAGAAGAAGAAGAAGAAGAAGAAGAAGAGGAGAAGAAGAAGAAGAAGAAAAAGAAGTACAAGGAGAAGAAGAAGTAGAAGAAGTAGTCAAAGAAGAAGAAAATAAGAAAAAAATGAAGATGAAGAAGAAGAAGAGGAAGAAGAAGAAGTAGAAGAAGAACAAGAAGCAAAAGAAGAAGAAGAAAGAAGAAGAAGAATAACAAGAAGAAGAAATAGAAGAAGAAGAAGAATAGAAGAAGAAGAAAAAGAAGTGGATGAAGAAGAAGAAGAAGTAAGTAGAAGAAGAGGAAGAAGAAGGAAAGAAGAAGATGAAGAATAAGAAGAAGAAAAGAAAAAAGTAGGAAGATGAAGAAGAAAGAAGAACAAGAAAAAGAAATTACTAGGAAGAAGAAGAAGCTGAAGAAGAAGAAGAACAACAAGACGGAGACGAAGAGAAAGAAGAAGAAGAAGAAGAAGAAGAATAAGAAGTAGAAGAAGAAGAAGATGATGATGATGATGAATGATGATGATGATGATGAAGAAGAAGAAGAAGAAGAAGAAGATGGAGGAGAAGTAAAATAAGAAGTAGAAGTGGAAGAGGAAGCATAAGAAAAAGAGGAAGGAGAAAAAAGAAGAAGTAGAATAAGAAGATCAAGAGGTAGAAAAAAGAAGAAGAAGAAGAAGGAGATGAAGAAGAGGAAAGAGAAGAAGAAGAAGAAAGGGAAGAAGAAGAAGAAAAAAACAAGAAGAACAACAAGCAGAAGAAGAAGTAGAGAAAGAAGAAGAAAAAGAAGAAGAAGAAGAAGAGGAGGAGGAGGATTAGGAAGAAGAAGAAAGAAGAAGAAGAAGAAGAAGAGAAGAAGAAAGAAGAAGAAGAAGAAGAAGAAAAAGAAGTAAAAGAAAGATGAAGAGGAAGAAGTAGTAGTAGTAGTAATAGTAGAAGAAGAAGAAGAAGAAGAAGTAGAAAAGGAAGAAGAAAAGAAGAAGAAGAAGTGGTTGAAGAAGAAGAAGATAAAGAGGAACAGGAGGAAGAGGAAGTAGACGAAGAAGAAGAAAATGAGGAAGACGAAAATGAAGAAAAAGAAGAAGAAAAACAAGAAAGATTAACAATAGTAGTAAAAGAAGTAGAAGTAGAAGAAGAAGAAGAAAAAGAAGAAAAAATTATAATAATAATAACAAGAAGAAGATGAAAAAAAAAAAGAAAAAGTAGTTGAAGAAGTAGAAAATCAACCAGATGAAGAAGTAGAAGAAGAAGAGAAGAAGAAGAAGAAGAAGAAGAAGAAAGAAGAAGAAGAAAAGTAGTAATTATAAAAGAAGAAGTAGAATAATAATAATAATAAGATGATTAAGAAGAAGAAGAATACGAAGAGGAATAAGAAGAAGAAGAAGCTGGAGAAGAAAAATAATATAGAAGAGGTAGATGAAGAAGTAGAAGAGAAGAAACAAGAGCAAGAAGAAGAAGATGAAGAAGAAGAAGAAGAAGAACAAGAACAAGAACAAGAATATGAATAAGAAGAAGAAGAACAAAAAGAAGAGGAAGAAGAAGAAGAAGAATATGTAAAAGAAGAAGAAGAAGGCGAAGAAGAACAAGTAGAAGAAGTAGAAGAAGATTATGAGGAAGAAGACGATGAGGATGAAAGAAGAAGAGGAAGAAGAAGAAGAATATGAAGATGAAGAAAAAGAAGAAGAAGAAGAATAAAAAGAATAAAAAAAGTGGAAGAACGAGTAGTAGACTTAGAAGAAGGAAAAAAAGACGTAGAGGGAGAAGAAGAAGTAGAAGAACTAGTAGAAGAAGAAAAAGAAGTAGTAGTAGAAGTAGAAGAAGAAGAAGAAGAAGAAGAAGAAGAAGAAAAGTAAGAAGAAGGAGGAGAAGAAGAAGAAGAAACAATAGAAGAAGAAGAAGAAGAAGAAGAAAAGAAGAGGAAGAGGATTAAGTAGAAGAAGAAGAAGAAGAAGAAGTAGAAGAAGAAGAAGATGTTGATGATGATGGTGATGAACAAGTAGAAGAAGAAGAAGAAGATGAAGGAGAAGAAGAGTAAAAAGAGTAAGAAGAAGAAGAAGAAGAAGAAGAGGATGAAGAAGAAGAAAAATGATGAAGAAGAAAAAGAAGAAGGAAAAGTAGAAGAAGAATAAGAAGAAGAAGAAGAAGAGGAAGAAGTAGAAGAAGAAGAAGAAGAAGCAGAAGAAGAACAAGAACAAGAACAAGAACAAGAAGAAGGAGAAGATGAAGATGAAGAAGAATAAGAAGAAAAAGATGAAGAAGAAGAAGAAGAAGAACACAAAGAAGATGAAGAACATAGTGGAAGAAGAAAAAGAAGATGAAGAAGAAAAAGAAGAAGAAGAAGAAGAAGAAGAAGAAGAATAAAAATAAGAAAGAAGAAAATTAAGAAGTTAATGGCGAAGAAGAAGAAGAATAGAAGAAGAAGAAAGAAGAAGAACTAGAAGAAGAAGAATAACAATAGGAAGAAGAAGAAGACGATGATGATCATTAAGATGAAGAAGAATAAGAAGTGGAAGAAGAAGAAGAAGAAGAAGAAGAAGAATAAGGAGAAGAAAAATAATTTGAAGAAGGAGATGAAGAAGAAGAACAAGAACAAGAACAAGAACAAGAAGATGAATAAGAAGAAGAAGAAGAACAAGAAAAAGAAGATGAATAATAATAATAACAATAATAATAATAATAATAATAAGTAGAAGAAGAAGAATATGTAGAAGGAGAAGAAGAAAGCGAAGAAGAACAAGTAGAAGAAGAAGAAGTAGAAAACAAGGAAAAAGAAAAAGAAGAAGAAGAAGAAGAAGAAGAAGAAGAAGAAGAAGAAGAAAGAAGAAAGAAGAAGAAGAAGAAAAACAATAATAGGATGAAGAGATTAAGAAGAAGAATAAGAAGAGGAAGAAGAAGAAAAAGAAGAAGAAGAAGGAGAAGAAAAATAATATGAAGAAGAAGATGTTGAAGAAGAAGAAGAAGGAGAAGAAGAAGAGGTAGAAGAAGAAGAACAAGAAGATGAATAAAAAGGAGGAGAAGAATAAAAAGAATAAGTAGTAGTAGGAGAAGTAAGCAGAAAAAGAAGAAGGTAGAAGAAGAAGAAGAAGAAGAAGAAGAAGAAGAAGTAGAAGAAGAAGTTGAAGAAGAAGAAAAAAGGATGAAGAAGAAGAAAAAGAAGAAGAACAACATGAAGAAGAAGAAGAAAAAGAAGGAGAATAAGAAGAAGATGAAGTTGAAGAAGAAGAATCAGAAGAACAAGGAGAAGAAGAAGTAGAAGATGATGAAGGAGAAGAAGTAGAAGAAAATAATGAAGGCTAAGAAAAAGAAGACGAAGAAGATGATGAAGAAGAAGAACAAGAAGAAGAAGAAAAGAAGAAGAAGAAGAAGAAGAAAAATAAGAACAAGAACAAGAAAAATAAGAAGAAGTAGAAGAAGAAGAAGAAGAAGAAAATTAAGAAGAAAAACAACAACAAGAAGAAGAAGAAGAAGAACAAAAAGAAATAGAAGAAGAAGTAGAAGAAGAAGTGGAGAGAGGAGGAGGAGCAGCAGGAAGAAGAAAAAGAAGAAGAAAATTCGAAGTAGAAGAAGAAGAAGAAGAAAAACAAGAGGAAAGAGGAAGAAGAAGAAGAAGAAGAAGAAGAAGAAAAGGAAGAAGAACAAGAAGAATTAGAAGATGAAGAAGAAGAAGAAGAAGTAGTAGAAGAAGAAAAACAAAATTAGAAGCAGAACACAATAAAAAAGAGGAAGAAGAAGAAGATGAACAATAGCAAGTAGCGAAAGAAGAAGAAGAATAAGAAATAGAAGCAGAAAAGAAAAAACAATAAGAGGAAGAAGAAAAAGAAGAAGAAGAAAATTGAAGAAGAAGAGGAAGAAGAAAATGAAGAAGTACGACAAGTAGAAAAAGAAGAAGAAGAAGTAAAAGAAGAAGAAAAAAGAAGAAGAAAAAGAAGAAGGAGAGGAGAAGGAGGAGTGGGAGGAAGAAGAAGAAGAAGAAGAAAAAAAAAGGAGAAGAAGAAGAAGAAGAAGAAGAAGAAGAAAGAGGAAGAAGAAGAAGAAGAAGCAGAAGAAGCAGAAGAAGAAGAACAAGATAGAAGAAGAAGAAGAAGAAGAAGAAAAAGAAGAAGAAAAAAGAAGAAGAAGAAGAAGAAAAGCAGAAGAAAATCAACTAGAAGAAGAAGTAAAAGAAGAAGAAGAAGAGAAGAAGAAGAAGAAAAAGTAGTAGTAGTTGTAGATAAAGAAGAAGAAGAAGAAGAAGATGATGATGAAGAAGAAGAAAAGAAGATGAAAAAAGAGAAGAGAAATGAAGAAGAAGTGGAAGAAGAAGAAAAAGTAGTAGAAGAGAAGAAAAGTAGTGGAAGAAGATGAAGAAGTAGAGGAAGAAGAACAAGAAGAAGAAGAAAGATGAAAACAGAAGAAGAAGAAGAAGAAGTAGAAGAAGAAGAATCTGAAGAATACGAAAAGGAAGAAGAAGATAAAGAAGAAGAAGAAGAAGAAGAAGAAGTAGAGGAAGAAAAAGTGGAGAAGGAAGAGGAATAGGAGGAGGAGGAGGAAGAAGAAGAAGAAAAGAAGAAGAAAAAAAAGAAAAAGAAGAAAAAGTAATTGTAGTAGCAATAGTAATATTTGTAGTAGTAATAGTAGTAGTAGTAGTAGTAGTAGTAGTAGAAGAAGAAGAAGAGGAAGAAGAAGAAGAAGAAGAAGAAGAAGAAGAACAAAAAAATAAGAAGAACTAGAAGAGAAAGATGAAGTGGAAGAAAAAGAATAAGAAAAAGAAGAAGCAGAAGAAGTAAAACAAGAAGAAAATTAAAAAAAGAAGATGATGGAAGAATAAGAAAAGAAGAAGAGCGAGATGACGAAGAGGAGGATGAAGAAGAAAGAAGAAGAGCAAGAGAAATGAAGAAGAAGATGACAAAGAAGAACAAGAAGAAGAGAAGGAAGAAGAAGAAAAATAAGATGAAGATGATGAAGAATAAGAATAAAGAATAAGAAAGAAGAAGTAGAAGAAGAAGAAGAAGAGGTAGAGAAGCTAGAAGAAGAAGAAGAAGAAGAAGGTAGAAGAAGAAGATGATGATAATGAAGAAGAAGAAGAAGAAGAGGAAGAAGGAATAAGAAGAAGAAGAAAAAAGAAGAAATAAAAGAAGATGATGCAGAGGAGAAGAAGAAAAAGAAGAAGAAGAAGAAGAAGAGGATGAAGATGAGCAAGAAGAAGAAGAAGAAGAAGAAGAAGAAAAGGAAGAAGAAGAAGAAGAAGAAGAAAAGGAAGAAGAAGAAGAAGAAAAAAAACAAGAAGAAGAAGAAGAAGATGAGAAAAAGAAGAAGAAAAAGAAGAAGAGGAGGTGGAGGGAGGAGGAGGAAGAAGAAGGAGGAAGCAAAGAAGAAGAAGAAGAAGAAGAAGAAGAAGAATAAGAAGAAGAAGAAGAAGAAGAAGAAGAAGAAGAAGAGAGAAGATGAAAGAAGAAGATGAGGAAGAAATAGAAGAAGTAGAAGAAGAAGTAGTAGTAGAAGAAGAAAAAGTGGTTGAAGAAGAGGAAGAAAAAGAGGAAGAGGAAGAGGAAGTAGACGACGAAGAAGAAGAAGAAGAAAAAGAAGAAAAATTAGTAGTAGAAAAAGAAGTAGAAGGTGAAGAATGAGAAGAAAGAGAAGAAAAATATAATAATAATAATAGTAATAATATAATAATAATAATAATAATAATAATAATAATAATAATAAGAAAAAGAAGAAGAAGAAGAAGAGGTAGTTGTAGTAGAAGAAGAAGAAGTAGTAGTAGTAGTAGTAGAAAATCAACCAAATGAAGAAGTAGAAGAAGAAGAAGAAGAAGAAGAAAAAAAGTAGTAGTTGTCAGAGAAGAAGAAGAAGAGGTAGAAGAAGAAGAAAAAAAAAGAAGTGGATGTGGAAGAAGAAGAAGAAGAAGAAGAAAAAGAAGAAGAAGTAGAAGAAGAAGGAGAAGAAGAACCAGAAGAAAGAAGAAAAGGAAGAAGAAGAAGAAAGAAGAAGAAGATGAAGATGATGTAAAGGAAAAAGAAGACAAAGAAGAAGAAGATTAGGAAGAAGAAGAGGAAAAGGAGGAGGAAGAAGAAGAAGAAGAAAAAGATGTAGAAAAAGAAGAAAAAAAAGAAAATGTAGTAGTAATAGTAAAGGAAGAAGAAGAAGAAGAAGAACAAGAAATATAAGAATAGAAAGAAGAATAGGAGGAAGTAGAAAAGGAAGAAGAAGAAGAAGAAGAAGAAGAAGAAGAATAAGAAAAACAAGAAGAAGAAAAAGAAGAAGAAGAGTAAGAAGAATAATAAGAAGAAGATAGAGAAGAATAAGGAAAAGAAGGAGTTGAAGAACGGAAGAAAGAATACTAAGAAAGAAGAAGAAAGAAGAAGAGCAAGAGAATTGAAGATGAAGAGGAAGAAGAAGACAGAAGAAGAAAGAAGAAGAAGAAGAGAGGAAGACAAGAAGAAGAAGAAGAGGAAGACAAGAAGAAGAAGATGATGAGGATGAAGAAGAAGATCAAGAAGAAGAAGTAGTAGTAGTAGTAGTGGAAGCAAGAAGAAGAAGAAGAAGATGGAAGAAGTAGAAAGAAGAAGAAGAAGAAAAAAAAAGAATAAGAAGAAGAGGATGAATGAAGAAGTAGAAGAAGAAAAAGAAGATGAAAAAAGAATGATGATAGAAGATGAAGAAGAAGAAGAAGAAGAAATAGAAGAGAAGATGAAGAGAAGAAGAGAAGAAGAAGAAGAAGAAGATGAAGAAGAGGAAGATGAAAAAGAAGAAGAAGAAGAAGATGAAGAAGAAGAAGAGTTAAGACGAAGAAAAAGAAGAAGTAGAAGAAGAAGAAGATGAATAAGGAGAAGAAGAAGAAGAAGATGAATAAGGAGAAGAAGAAGAAGAAGAAGAAGAAGAAGAAAAA
>JAIUJO010003328.1:12500-15000 GCA_023846275.1 Vanilla planifolia | reverse complement strand
AAGAAGAAGAAGAAGAAGAAGAAGAAGATGAATAAGAAGAAGATGTTGCTAAAGAAGAAGAGGAGGAGGAAGAAGAAAGAAGAAGAATAAGAAGAAGTAGAAGAAGAGGAAGAAGAAAAAGAAGAAGAAGAAGAAGAAGATGAAGAAGAAGAAGAACAAGAAGAAGAAGAAGAACAAAAGGAAGAAGAAGAAGAAGAAGAAGAAGGAGAAGAAGAAGAAGATGAAGAAAAAGAAGATGAAGAAGGAAGAAGAAGAAGAAGAAAAATAAGAAGAAGAAGAAGAAGAAGAAGAAGAAGTTAAGGAAGAAGAACAATAAGATGAAGAAGAAGAAGAAGAAGGTGATGACGAAAAAGAAGTAGACGAAGAAGAAGAAGTAGAAGAAGAAGAGCAACAACAAGAAGAAGACGAACAAGCAGAAGAAGAAGAAGAAGAAGTAATAGAAGATGAAAAAGAACAAGAACAAGAAGATGAATAAGGAAAAAGTTGTAGTAGAAGTAAAGGAATAAGAAGAAGACGAAGAAGAAGAGGAAGAAGAAGAAGATGAAGAAGAATATGAGAAAGGGAAACAAGAAGATGAAGACGTAGAAGAAGAAGAAGAAGAAGAAGAAGAAGAAAAAGAAGGAGAAGAAGAAGAAAAAGAAGAAGGAGAAAAACCAAAGAAGAAGAAAAAGTAAACGAAGAATAAGAAGAAGAAGAAGAAGAAGAAGAAGAAGATTGTGAAGAAGACGAAGAAGAAGAAGAAGAAGAAGAAGACGAAGAAGGAGAAGGAAGAAGAAGAAGTAGAAGAGGAAGAAGGAGAAGAAGAGGAAAAAGAAGAAAGAAAAAAAGAAGAAGAGGAGGAAGAAGAAGAAGAAGAAGTTGATAATGAAGAAGAAGGAGAAAAAGAAGAAGAAGGAGGAGGAGGAGGAGAAGGAGAAGAAAAACAAGAAGAAGAACAAGAAGAAGACAAAGAAAAAGATGAACAAGAAAAAGAAGAAGAAGAACAAGAAGAAGGAAGAAGAAGAATGACGAATAAGAAGAAGAAAGAAGTAGAAGAAGAAGAAGAAGGAGAGGAATAAGAAGAAGAAGAAGAAATAGTCGGAGAAGAAAAAGAAGAAGCACGAAGTAGAGGAAGAAGAAGGAAGAAGAAGAAGAAGTAGAAAGAAGAAAGAAGAAGAAGAAGAAAGAAGAAAAAGAGGAATAAGAAGAAAAGGAAGATGGAGAAGAAGAAGAACAAGAAGAAGAAGAAGATGAAGAAGAAGAATGAGAACAAGATAAAGAAGAAGAAGAAAGAGAAGAAGAAGAAGAAGAAGAAGAAGAAGAAAAATGAGAAGAAAAACAAGAACAAGATGAAGAAAAAATTGAACAAAAAAAGAAGAAGAAGAATAAGAAGAAGAAAGAAGAAGAATAATGAATAAGAAGAAGCAAGAAGAAGAAGAAGAAGAAGGAAAAGAAGACGAAGAAGAAGAACAAGGACAAGAACTAGAAGAAGAAGACAAAGAAGAATAAGAAGAAGAAGAAGAAGAAGAAGAGAAGAAGAAGAAGCAAGAAGAAGATGAGGAAGAAGGAAGAAGAAGAAGAAGAAGAAGAAGAAAGAAGAAAGAAAAAGAAGAAAGAAGTAGAAGAAGTAGATGATGGCGAAGAAGAAGAAGAGGAAGAAGAAGTAGACGAAGAAGAAGAAGAAGAAGAAGAAGAAGAGGAAGAAGAAAAAAGAGAGGAGGAAGAAGAAGAAGAAGAAGTAGAACGAGAAGAAGAAGAGAAGATAAAGAAGAAGAAAAAATGGTAGCGGAAGAAGAGGGAGAAGAGGAAGAAGAAGAAGAAGAAGAAGAAGAACAAGAATTAGAAGGAGAAGGAGAAGAAGAAGAAGAAGAAGAAGAAGAAGAAGAAGAAGAGGGCGTTGCAATAGTAGAAGAAGAAGAAGAAAAAAAGGAAGAAGAAAAAGAATAGAAGGAGGTGGAAGGAGAAGACGAAGTAGAAGAAGAAGAAGAAGAAGAAGATGATGAAGAAGAAGACGAAAAAGATGAAGAAGACGAAGAAAAAGAAGAGGAAGAAGAAGAAGATGATTAAGAAGAAGAGAAGGAGGAAGAAGAAGAAGAAGAAGAAGACGAAAAAGCACAAAGAAGAAGAAGAAGGAAGAAGAAGAAGAAGAAGGAAGAAGAAGAAGAAGAAAATGAAGAAGAAGAAGAAGAAGAAAGAGAAGAAGAAGAAGATGAAGATAAAGAAGAAAAAGAAGGAAGAAGAAGAAGAAAAAGAAGAAGTAGAAGAAGAACAATAAGAAGAAGAAGAAGTAGAAGAATAACCACAAGAAGACGAACAAATAGAAGAAGAAGAAGAAGAAGAAGTAAAACTAGAAGAAGAGCAAGAACAAGAAGAAGGAGAAAAAAAGAGTAGTAATAGAAGTAAAAGAAGAAGAAGAAGTTGAAGAAGAAGAAGACGATGAAAAAAAAGAAGAAGAAGATGAAGAAGAACAAGAGAACAGGAAACAAGAAGAAGAAGATGAAGAAGAAAAAGCAAAAGAAGA
>JAIUJO010003328.1:0-2500 GCA_023846275.1 Vanilla planifolia | reverse complement strand
CTTTTAAATCAACCTTTTGGGTTTTGGTGCTTGTTGGGCATGAGAAGTTTCTATCTTTTGGTTTTGGACAGATGTCTCTACTTCGACCTTTTGGGCCTTTGCTTTCTTAGGGAGAATTTTTGTAAATTCTCCTGCTCTTTTTATTTTTTCTACAAAGTCTTTGAGAAATTTATGATCTTCATTCATGGTCTGCTAAGAAAATCAGCAACAATGTTAGTAAAACAAGGAATATATTTAACATTGTAAGTAAATATTTCAAGGTATAAAGCAAGACATATACGTCGAAGATTTTCTTCTGGATTATTTATAGTCTTTTTTTAGTAAAAATTAGGCAACATATTTGTTGTCAGTTTCTATTGTAAACACTCTTTAGAGTAGATATATTTTGAGACTTTTGATATCTAATCTTATAGCTTATAAATCTTTATCATAAGTGGCATATTTACTTTGGGGTTTTGAAAATTTTCCTGAAGTATATGCTACAATCTCATTTATATTTGTTACTAAGACTCCAGACTAGAATAACTCTGAGGCATCTGTTTGTAATATAATCTGTTTATCTTCTATTGAAAAATGAAGAATTTTCTTTTGTGTAACAAATTTTTTAATTGTTTAATTTTTTTGGTTTTTCTAACTCAAAGAAATAGGGATTTTATCTATATTCCAACGATGAGGTTGTTCGTTGTTAGTCATTTTTTATTTGGCTTGTTTAGCCGCGAATTTGTTCTGTAAGGCTTTCATTTTGGAAGAAAGTTTAGGTATGAACTTTCGTCCATAGTTAAAGAGTCTTAAAAAACTTTGTAGTTGTATTAAACTGGTAAAGTTTTCGGGAAACTCTTTAACTTTTGCATATATATGGCCTTCTAATTGTACTTGACCATTTTTTATTTGTTTTCCTAGAAAATCAATCTCAGTTTTGAATAATTCGATTTTCTTTGGACTCAAAATAATACCATGGTTTAGCATTATTTTGATATCATGTAAATGGTGATCTTTATGTTCTTCCTCTGTTTGAGAAAAAATAAGTATATCATCTATGTAAGCGACGACATAAAGGTAAATGTCCAAAAATAAAATTAATCCATTTTTGGAATATTGGAGGTTCATTTTTTAATCCAAATAGCATGATTAGCCATTCAAAATGCCCTTGTAGATAGCTAAAAGCTATTAATTCTTTTGATGTTTGGTTTGCAAGTTTGATTTGCTAAAATCCTGATTTAGCATCAAATTTACAATAGTATTTAACACCTTGGATTTGTTTGATTAGGTGCTCGATAGTTGGTATAAAAATAACCATCAAATTTTATGCAAGAGTTTAACTTGCGATAATTGATGACCATTCGGGCTTTACCATGTTTTTTTTCTGTGTGATTTCGTACTATAAATTCTGGAGAAGAATATGAGCTGTAGCTCTTTTGTATTAATTTTAAATATAACAGTTCCTGTATTTGACTGTTAAATTCTTGTTTATCTATTAGAGATACAATTATACAATTCACTCGTATATTGGAATTCTGGTATTGTTCTAAGAGTTCTACTGAACAATAACGAGGAGATTTATCAAACCATTTTGGAGGGTCACTAGAATATAGAGTTCTAAGAGTTTGGGAATGGTTTCATCAAAAGAGGTTGCATTTGGAAGGTTATATGTATAAATTGGATGAATATAAGTATTGGTATCGATGAAGGTATAGGTATTGATGAGAGTGGTTTTCGGTTGGGTTTTTCACCACGCTGGGCTGTGGAAAAGTAATGGGCAATGCAGGAAAGAAGATGGATACGAGGAATAATGTGTCCATCAAAATCAAAGAAATGGGTATTAAATGGAGTAAAATGGCAAAGATTGTTAAGCACAAGAAAACAATCAATATTGAAGTCTAATGGTAATAATGCAAAGTTAAATGTATAAGTATGAGGGTTGTTGTAAATATCAGGTATAGAGATTTTGAGATTTGCTACTTTATGAGTAACAGAGACTTGTTTGCCCATAAAATCGGTTAGTGTTGTTTTGGTTTCTAAAGGAAGCAAAAATTGTTTAGGAATGAAGATTTGCTAAAGTAAACTAGCTTTAGTGCCAGTGTCAACTAATGCATGAAGTGTTACATCTTCATGATTAGGAAGGTGTATAGTAATAGGAAGATAATATGTAATTGAGCTTTCTTCTTTAAATCCATTTAGGGAGGAGTAATAGAATTTTTTATTTTCAAGAAGTCGCAAGGTACGACCTTTGACTGGATCTTGTACAGAATATGAAAGCTTGGTCTCGCTTCTAGAGGTTCAGATGTTTCTCCTTCTTCATAATATCTTGAAAGACTCATCGAAGAAGAGATACGATTGATAAGATTTTTTGTAACATTATTTGGAAATTGTATTGCTAGATGCAATAAAATATTCTACTGGTATTTGAACCTTCTTTGGTTTCAAGGTTTTTACAAAAAGTTGAATATCATTATCTAGCTTAAGATGTAGTATGTCCATGACTTTTGTTTGGATGGTTGGT
>JAIUJO010003090.1:35000-51664 GCA_023846275.1 Vanilla planifolia | reverse complement strand
GTCAATAATCAACCCTTTGACCTTTTTCTTCGTTCGCCAAAATCTGATTCAGTTCCACCCAAGCTCGGTTTTGTCTGAATCTTCGTGGAAGAAGAAGAAGCGGTTCACCAGCCACTACATCCAGGGATCCCAAAACAGAATGAAACCTGGCGGCTGCTCGCTCTTTGATCAGTGATTCGCCGGCCACTAGATCGATGAAGAATCTCTCTAAAATCCGCTTTTTGATCAGTGATTCACCAGCCACTACATGAAAATGAAAGGATCCCACCTTATTCTCAAACCTGGTGGCTCGGTGGATTGGCACTCCTGTAGGCTCATCTTGCATACAAATTTTGGGGGTACCAAGTCCTGCATCCACCAAAAACATTTCTTCCCTGAAGCGTAAGCGTAAAACTGAAGATTGTGAGGCGTTTCCACTACATAATAATACACTGGAATTAGATCTTGGAAATGATCGACTCCAATAGATGCTCATCATCAGCTTTGATTTCTCTTATCCTCCTATTCCTATTGATCAGAAGCATCCAGCAGCGACACGCCAGTCTCAAGAGTGAAGCTGGAAACTCGTGAGAAACGATTTGCCGCTTGCTTCCGCCTCTCTAGGCTTCACAAGAGCTCCCCCCTACCTCCCTCTAGCGGTGCCACACTAGAGGTCCTGCACTGACTTGTGTGAGCCCTACGCCTTCCTTCCCTCCCCCCCACAGCCCTCTTATTCATTCATTGAAGGTCAACCACGAAAGTGGTTCATAAACATAAACCTGATGTAGGAGTTTTCCCCACCTAGTGGGACGTCATTGATGAGATCACGCATGTGTGCTCTTGCAGCAAATCCCGAACAATTTGCTACTTCATCGTTTTCTAAAAGATGTTCACGATCAAAAAGATTATCCTCGATGAATTCATCAGCCTCCTCCCGAATGTTTTCATACGGAGAATGATTCAGAATCTCATCTAGACGTGGGCATCATTTCATCAGAAGATCAAAGCAAAGAAGAGATCCTGCGCTTCTTGTTTGACTTCACGAAGGCGAAGATCGAATTCCTCCGATCGCAGAGTTCTCAAATCACTCTCTTCCCCTAGCAAGGAAGCTGCATCCAAGTTCTCCCTGAAAGATTGCATCCCCCGGTCGAAGTTGAGTTGGGGGATGATTCGATGCCCCTCCATGAATTCGAGTCTTTTGATCCTGGCATATATAGAGGATTCCGCCTCTTGCTGTTCCCTTTTTTCGAAGGCAACAGCTATCTCCGCAGCAGCGGCCTCACCCTCTTTTGATTCTTCACTCATTACTGCTGGAGAGGCGTTCTCGCTTTCCGAAGAAGATGAGGACTCGGAAGAAGAGAAGAGGCAGATGAGCCCTCCACATCATCGTCTCCACCGTCGCAAGTTAGACGATGATGGGAAAAGAGGAGGAATGCCTATGCCTATGACAGACAAAGGACAGTTGACCAACAAAAAGGATTGACAGAAAAGGGGCCCCCTCTGGGGATCTGATTTCTTTTTCTTGACTATGAGGGGCCCCCATTTGTCAGTGGTGACTTTTTTTGATTCTTTCCCGCGATGTGCCGATCCTCTAGAACGACTTGCTCTCTTCTCTCCACACGGATTCATGCAGTTCCCAATTTGGTCCAGATGGATGCAAGGACGGCTTCCCTAATTCCTATGGTGTCCAATTTTTCAACTGAATATCCAGCGACGATCATTCTATCCAGTTTTTCCATTCGCTGCAGCCCAAGTCTCCGAAGCAAGAGATGGTTATATGGGAATAACGTACCCTTCTGATTCTGATTTTCTTATGCAACTCAGACATCAAGTTTCTAATGGATCTTTTTCGTCGTTTGGACTAAGATCCTACGGGTCATTCCATTTTGACCTGGTTGTTGAACGCCGACTCAGAAGTTCCCCCCCTCCCACAGACAGCGCCAAAAGATGTTGATGCGGGATTTGGTTTATGCAGGGATTGACTAGAAAACAGAGTGAGGAGTACAATAGAGAGAGCTCACAGAAAGCTGAGAGTGACACAGAATTGACGCCCCGCCTTACAGCCGCTCAAGAAGACAAAGAAGAAAGAAGAAATACAGGGTCAAGTTCCCCTCGCTGCTCAGAATGTGATCCCCCCCTTTGCTAAGTCATGCTGATGGGAATTTCTAGTGGTGGCCTTGTACTGCCTTAGACGATGAAGAGCAGACGGTTAGAACTTTCACATCCGACGTGGCAAGCCAGCTGTCGTTGTAACGGCCGTCACAACTCGGGGCATGTCTCCACCCAGGCGGTTAGAGGATACCTGATGTGGCAGAAGAGGTGTCTTCTAGATGCATCCAGATACTGACTAGACCGAGTCATGAGGTATCACTGGAAGTTATCCCTGCCGCAGCTGACTCGAATGAGTTCTCAGGAATGGCTCTGCCACACGGAAGAAGGTCTCGGCCATCCGGAGATGGTCCGTCAGTCGGGATTTTGTAGCCTTGCCAGCCGGGAAAAGACTCTGCCTGTCAGAAAAGGCACTCCTCAATCGAATCAAGATTCTCCGAGTTGGGATGACGAATTCGAGTTGATCTGGCTCCCCGATTGCCTGAGTTCGATCCTGATCCACCATGCTGCTACTCTTCTCTTTCTTTTCAACTCCCCATAGGTATTTCCCCTACGGGGTTTGGGGAACGATGGGGAACTTCAAAAAAGAAAGAAAAAGAAAGCAAGCCAGCCAGTTGTTCCAAGAATCAAGATCCCCAGAGGTCTTTCGAATTAGGAATGGGGGGCCCCGGCCCCGGACCAGAGGGGGCCCCGGTCAGCAGTAAGTGGTCCCGCGGATCAGAGTTCTGGGAATCCAATCAATCTTTTCTGCCCCAAGCCCCTGTTGTCTCTAGCGCTTGATTGTAGAGATCGACCCGCTTGAAAAAGGTGCTTTGATCACCAGAAAGCACCAATTCGCTACAGACAGTCATAAAGTGGGCAATTCGCCGCCAATTATTGAGCGAGTGGCCAAAGCGTTCTTCCATTGCGACAGTTATGGCGCTATTCCACCGCCGGGTTATCGAGTCCGTTTCGAATGCTTTCATCTTGCGTTTGTGCCACGAGTTGAAGTATTCACTCGCGCACGAGAGCAATACTTTATCCGCTTTTTGAAAAACCCCTGTTTTCCTTTCCTTTCCGGGGGAAGGGATCACCGTCGTCATCCGACCCCCCAAAGGATGCTATACTACTGGAGGATTCCAAGCTTTTTCTTTTGGAACTTGAACCGAAATCTAAGATCCCCATATTTGTTCCCCATATTGTGCCCCGGCCCCTGATTCGTGGATCAACTTCCACTTTGATATATATAATAAAAAAACAAAACAGAGTAGAATATATAAAAAGAGAATATATCAAAAGTCTCGACATTC
Source organism: Vanilla planifolia (assembly GCA_023846275.1). Lineage (NCBI taxonomy): Eukaryota > Viridiplantae > Streptophyta > Magnoliopsida > Asparagales > Orchidaceae > Vanilla > Vanilla planifolia. The sequence continues at coordinate 48,287 of JAIUJO010003090.1, read as the reverse complement.
TCGCTTTCGTTCCCGCGAGAGAGGCTTGGGCAACCTAGTTCAGGAGCGATTTCCTGTGCTGGGTCCCAGGGAACTCTTCTTGATTTTCATTCGCGCTTGGCTGCTATTGATATTGATAGGGCTACTCTTTGAATGTGAATCTCAAGTTGTCATTTATTATTGCGTAGTATGTTTCTCGGCCTGGCTCTCTGGTGTGCTTTGCCACTAGAGCACTTTGCTCCGAGTGATGTGGAAGCAAAAAAGAGTCAATTTGAAGGACTGACCGAGCAGCTGCAGCCTCTTGTGGATTCCGCTCTCCATGCCCTAATAGCAGATGTCAGGGAAGGGGGGGCCCCCCATTTGTCAGTGGTGACTTTGGAATACCGGGCGTAAATGACTGAGGAGTGAAACCCAGGCAAAGTCCTTACCTTACTTACCCGGCTCCAGGCCAAAGCGATGAAAAGGCGAAAGGGGGGCCCCCACAAGGGATCTTCATATTGGCACGCCCATGAGAGAAAGCCTAGCCCTATCTTCACCCTCTGATCCTAGTTGTTGGCTCGAGTCAGGCAAGCTACTTCTTAGCAAGATAGAGAACATTGAACAATATACCAGCTTGAAACAAAAGGAAATCACTTCCGGGCCGGGCTTCAGGGAGTTCCGCCGAGGGATAAGCTTTTCTTGCTTGAGTGGAATCAGTGGAGTTTAGGAAGGTGGTCACTTATATCAAAACCCCAGAGGGGGCCCCCCGGTCGCAAACGCTCATCTGTCCACGAATACGGTTCCCTTCTTTGAAGAAAGAGAACTTTTCTTCAATTAGGGCGAGGGGCCCCCGTAGGGGAACTTCTGAATCACCGAATTGGAATCTTTCAAGATATGCGACTCCCCGGTCGAGCTGTCTTGTAACGGTCTTCAGTCCAATTTCTTTCCTTGACTTTTGAGATATCATCAAATACACAAGTAGTTCATCTGATGAGTTCATCGCACAATTGGAGTTTCAGCATCGGGCTTCTGAAAGCTATCTTCTGTAGGGATCGGAGATCGCCTTGTATAACCTATCGATCAAGGCTTTCGTGCTAGGAGATCCTCAGCTTATGGCAGGAAGGATGGATAAGCTCCCTCTTTAGATAATCCAAGGGGATGGAGGTGAAGTCTGAGCCTCGGATGAGGGGGGAATAGAAACACTGGGAAAGGAATCATGGGAGTCCGCCCGGAATGAAGGGAAGAAATCGAAAGAGAAATGGATGGGGAATCCCCCTAGAGAATAAGAGGAGCCAACAAACTGAAAGATACCGGCATGGGAGCCCTAAGCCTATGTCATAGTAGAAACCCTTAGAAGATAGTTTCACATCACCCTACCGATGAGTCTGGAGGAAAGACTGGTGAATCAGGCAACCCGGGGCCGGTTCAGAAGTTCCACTCATTCTATCAAGAAGTTCCCCATTTTTGGCCCCCTTTGGGGAACTTTGAGACTATGGGGAAAGACCGTAGGGGAAAAACCTCTGGGGTTACTGTGACTTTTGAAAATACCTCCTGAACGAACAGGTGGTGAAGGCTAAGTAGGTTCAGCCACAGGAGCAACCTAGGCCTAGGCTTCTACTCTGATACTTTGAGATACTCTGACGCTCTGCCGCTGGCGCTATTTCCTCCGCCTCCACAAGAACTCCCGCGCGGAATTCCACTGCTGATTCAGGCCGCTGAGGGCTCACTCGACTTGGTCTCTACGCTACCACTGACCAGGAACCACTCCTTCCAATGTCAATGACTCCCCCAATGCCAGACGGAGAGAGAACGACCACCCCAATCATCACTGCTCAAGCCATAATTCGATTTGATAGCTAGGTAAATCAAAGAACAAAGGGGGCCGGGGCCCCATTCTGGATTGGACAAAGTGGAAAGACCTTTGGGGAACTAGACTATGGGGAACGAAGGGGAACTTCGAGCCCCCTGTGCACGAAATTCTGCATCCTTCATTGATAACGGCTCACTATGCGATAGGAGAGCTTCTAGATTCATGAAAGCAATGCCACAGCACAGCAGCATGGATATGGATATCTGAACTTTAGGTAGACCGCGGATCCTCTGAGTGAGGCGCGCAGCGGTGGAGATAGACTCAACATCAATCAGGTCCAACAAGGAGCATCCTAATCGCAACCTCTAGAAGGAGTGTTAGTGAAAGCACCCCTGAGGATGGGATTGAGATGGAATGAATAGAGGGATCCTGTGAGATCAATATGATCGCTTGAGCATGGTGCTCCGCCATAGGGAGAGGAATTGAAACTGACTTTGCCAATAGGCTAAAAAAGGGTCTATTAGTCTTAGAGTAAGGGCTAGTGAGCCCAGATCCAGATTGAAAGTAGCCTGAGAGAAGGAGTGAGCTTAGCCCAAGATTCTCTGGGGAAGTTGAAGCGGGGCCCCCCTCTGTGGGGTTGACTATTTCCATTTCAATGAAAGATCGGTTTTCAGTGTGTGTGCTCTCTATCCTTTTGTCAGTCAAGCCAATGAAAGCATGGAAAGGGCGATGCGATTGACTGATGGCAGCAATCTGGGTGAGTAGGACCGGGCCCAGTGACTCCTTGCTATTATAAACCTGTAATGGGGGCTTTGTTGCTCAATCCCTTTTTTTTTGTTCTCGCTCTACCGTAATTAGCATAATCTCCTACAAAAGATCTGAAGATCCCCAGAGGGGCCCCCCCTTCCCATCATCTTTGATTGCTCATGATCCGGATGGAATGGAATAAGCTCGCATTCTACCACGTATCATCTCTCGCTCACTCACCCAACCCCTTTCCAAAACCTATTTGGAATTCCCATATCCCGATGGACCAAGAACGATTTGGATTTTGATTGTCTTATCACAAAGATCTTTTGTTCTTCTTTCCATTAGTGAATCATCGACCATCGGTCGAGTTAGAACGGACGATTCGCGAATAATCTCATTATTGATTGATTTTTCAATCTTTTTGGTTTTCGTTTGGTTCATGTACTTTTTGTTCCCTCAGTTTCCATAAGAGAATTCCATTGACTTTTTCCAGTTTTTCCATTATTGGTTGGATAACTAGAATTCTGACCCTTTTGATTGTTTCTTTCTTTTAGAACTTTTCGAAATCGAAAGGATGTTTCCTTTAAAAAGTGGAGAACTTGTACAAAATTCTTTTGAACTTTTCGATTTCTTTTGATGAATTATTGAGAAATAGGTTTCAAAACAGAAGGTTTTTTTCGGGCCAGACTGTGAAAAAACGAACATTTTGGCTTCTTTTTATTGGATCTCTACGATGTTTTTCCATTGGATCTCTATGATGAGATCGTACCCTAGATTTTCGCCAAGGTTTTTTAGGGAAGGGATTGAAAATCTGTATTTGAATATCCTCTCAGAGCCAATCATCGGGAAATTCGTTTTCTTATAATTACCAGTATAGGCGCATTGAAGATGTATTTCTTTCTTCCATTGTTCCCAATCTTCGAACCACTCGGGCCATTGGAATAATCCAATACGGAACCAATTTTGAGTGATTATGAATGAAGGTAATAGAATGTCTTTTCTAAGACAATATTGGATTCATAACAGAAAAGATCTGATGTAGTGAAAAGATTCCCAAGCTTCTGCTACTGCTATCTGTTCCTCTGCCTCTATTTGTTTTGGATCCTTTTTATCTTTCCCCGTTTTTTCTTCTGTCTCTTCATTTTCAAAATAGGAAATTGTCCATTCCGATTCTCGTTTTCTCCTCATAAAATTACTAAAAAGAAGATTCTTCATTTCATCGATGACATCATCAAAAGCAAAATAGTCTATCCGATCAAAAAAAAACAAGGAATGTGCATTGACTTGAAAGATGCCCCCAATAACTAGAACTGTTTGACGTCTTTGAGGGCGCATGGATCCTTTGATTAGATTGCGGCGAAAATCTGGTTGTTGATAGTAATTTATCAACTCCACCTCTTCCCCTTCCTCTTCCATTTTCACCGGATCATCATTTTGACTAGTATTCTTTTTTTTGATTTCTTCACTTTTTCTTCATTTATTTATTGTATTTCTTCTTTGATTTCTTGTAGGCTAATTTGACGTAAATCTTCTATTGAATTCGGAAATAATTGACGGTGGATTTCTCAAGTAGCATTTTATAAAGTAGCATTCAAGTGATCTTTCCAAAATCGATCATGAATCTGATTTACCCGAGAAGTTTCTGCTAAAGATTCTGTATCTTCAGTATCTGTATCTTTTCTATCTGTATAAGCATAAGTGATTCAATCATTCATGATTTCCCGTGAATCGAATTTGTTTATCGTTCCTCGATATATTCCGTCCCAAAGAGGATCATATGCTTTTGGCAAGCATTTTTTTTGACTATCATCATCGGGTAAGGCTCTTTGTTCAAGTATATATACCAAGTATATATACAAGTATATATATATTAGGAGATCCCTCGTTTTTTTCGAAAATTTGGATTCGACTTCTCAATTCATTGTTCAAATTGCACTTTTTTCTTTGATTGGTATAAATCCAATAATTATCAAGATCTTCTTCATCTAGTTTCTCTCTGATGTCCAAACTTTGTCGTTCTATAATTTCCGAAAAAGTCGATAAACTGGGCGGATATGTAAAGGATATTCTTTGTTTCCCATCACTTGGACATGTAGAAAAGCAAAATTGTGACATTTCACTGCGTAAAGCATTTTCCAAGTGATGATTTTGTATATATCGTAATGGATGATGCCATTGTTTATAATCGAACCAAAAATTGATCAAAGTTTCTTCAAACCACAAAGACGAAGAACTGTTCTCTTCCTCTTCTTTCAGTCCCGGTTCGAATATTTATAGGGATCGATATTTTCAACTGGGCTATCTTGATAGCGTGCCCTTTGAAAGTGAAATTCATCCTTTCTTTCTCCCCCCCCCCCTTCTTCCGTTTCTGAGGTTTCTGAGGTTTCTTTCGATTTCCATTGAAGTTTCCTAGTGAAAATGGGGGACGGCGTTCTGCCTAAATAGTAGACACAGGTGATAAATCAGAGAATACTAAAGAATCGAGCCATAGAATCTCTCAATTCTAACAGACGATACCTATTCCTCTTATATCGAAGAGAATGATTTTGCCGTATCCAGAATAATACCAATCCAACCCATTTCATGAAGAAAATGAAACCAATTCACCAACCAACAAAGCTACTTGTTCCAAATCCAATCTTTTTGTTGTGTTTCATCGAAACATAGAATGAACTAATCTGGCTAACGCGGAACTTGGTCAAATCAAAGAAAATGGTGGAATAATGGAAAAATGAGATGATTAAGGAATACACATTGAATGCTCAGATTACGCATGGAATTTCTGGTAGTGAATCCAGAATAAGAATCAGAATCCATTTTTGGATTTTCCCAGAAGAAATGAAACAAAAGATATGGTAGAACTAGGAAAGTGCTTTTATGAGGTCGAAAAAATGCTGCTAGATGCAGAGGCGGATAATCGATCGATATGAACATCATGAGCTGTCCCACAAGAAAACCAGTTGTTGCTGCTACCTCCCTCTCGGTTCCTTCTTCCATAACCCGAGCTCGTAGCATGAAGATCTAAGAGGGCCCTATGGAGAATGTGGTAAGAAATATATATATAATCTAATATAGAATCCCGAGCACAACGACCTAATTGATTATTTGATTTTGATCCATAAACCTAGTATCAAAGATTGAAAAATCATGAAAAACCTCCTCTGATTTTCTATTGATACGTGATCATTGAATCATATATATATAATATAAATATATATATATAATATAATAATATTATTATTATGTCCTTATGTCAATGGCACAAAAGGTATATGAAATGAATGGAATTGGGATATAGATGGAAATGGAATATAATGAAATAGAGCCACATTGAGGTTCCCTATGAAATGAGGCATGGAACGGAGCCACTACGAAGAAGTTCCTGGAGTGACGAAGGAAGCTTCTCATATTGTTCATGGGTGGAGAACGGGAGATTCGACCTCATAGAGTTCCACTCCCGTTGCGTTGTTCCTCAGTAGCTCAGTGGTAGAGCGGTCGGCTGTTAACTGACTGGTCGTAGGTTCGAATCCTACTTGGGGAGATTTCTTTCATTCTTCATGAAATAATGAACAATTTCATGAAAGGGCTCGCTTTGTCCATTAGGAGTAGGTAACTCGTTCCCTGTCTTTGTTTCGATTTCATTCTATCTCATCGTATCACATTCTCAAATATTTGAGGAATCACCGTCAATATCTCGAGATCCGAGAGAATCCCTTGTCAATAGCCCCAGGGCTATTGACACCTAGCCAATTCAGAATTCTCAGCAGTGCATCAAGGATGCAGTCATCGATTCTTCCGATAGGCCACAATTACCGCGAGCTATTAATATGAATTACGAGGAACGCATTTTTGCTATGCTACTCATACTTGTACTTGCTCAGCTATTCTGCCGCTGAGGAAGAGTTACGGGGAGTCAAACACAAATATGCTGATTCCGGCCCGGTTTACTATTTTTTCTGTTTTTGAAAAAAGTACACCCCCTCTTTCTTTTTTACAGTTTTCTCCTAAAGGTGTACACAGCTACTTTGAAAAAGAAGTCACTCAGTATCTGATACGCACTCGAGGAAGCACCTGGGTGACAGGGATGGTCATAGGATCCGTATTACCTTCAATAGAGAGCACATTTGCTATGAACTGAAATGGGTTGTGAGCTCCCTTAGCAAACTGGATGATGCTATCATTCGAAGTCTTTAGCACGCTTCTATTTTGAGAATACCAAGCATAGGAGTCATCATTCGAAAAGAAGGACTTGTAATGGAAGGGAGCTGAGGAGGTCAAGACCAAACGATTCTGATCATCCAAATTCCTCTTTTTGTCTTTCGAGTGACCTGAAAAGACGATCAGACTTCGAGCTAGATCACGCTCATGGAAGTGTCAGACTCCTGAGCGGTAGATCCTACCACGGAAAGGAAAGGAAGACCGGGAGATAGAATTGATAGCCTTCATAGGCGGAGGCTAGTGGAAGGATAAAGCACTCATAACGAGCACGCTGTATATGCTTGATTCAGGTCTGAAACAAGGAGGGAAAGCTAGAGTAATGCTGAATAGCTTCATCCTCTGCGTCAGACTGCCTCAGTATGTCCAACGCTTTCTTTGTATTCAAGGAAGACAGGAAGCTAGGCATGAGAAGACCCAATTCCACTAAGAGATCCCTATTTCGATTTATGAAGGACAACAATTCACTGTTGATCTCAAACGCCTGATCCTGGAGGATGTTCATTATCTTGCAAAGAGACTCACAACCTTCCTTGTGAAACATCAGATATCAGATAGAAATGGTGCCAGGAATGAGAACTGAAGAGGTTTTCACGGTAGTGATTATATATATCACCTGATATATCACCTGATGGGCCACTGAAGTCACCACCTGTCATATCTGATCTGATATGGTAGAAGGATTTTCCACTACGAATGTCCAATCAAGTGGTTTGCATACCATAGGTAGGTTTATAGCTTGATTGGGAGTAGTGAAAGATCAAAGTTGCAGATTGCGTAGAGATTGCGTGGGAAGAAATAACCAACTTTCCCTTTCCCCTTTTTCAAGGGTCAGTCTTGAAAGTTCACCTCATTAGACAGAGAGATCCACCCCCTCTCCTCTAAGAATAGGACCAAGTGGGTTCCAATCCCATACATATCAACCAATTTCCTCCTTTGCTTTCCCTTCTTTATATCGGATCGGAGGACTTCAATTCCTCATGAAAAGGAAAAGGTCTTATGATTCTGAGAATAATTGGACTGAAAAAAGACAGCTTGAACCCTCACATAAGAGTGGAGTTGGTCTACCAGGGTAGATACACGGACCATTGGGAAATCCTGCTGAACATTCAATTCAATAAAGTACTGAGTACATGAAGAATGACAGCCTCCAAAGTATACTGATTGAATACATTGATCAAATTGGTCTCATCGGGGGAAAGAGGACAGCTCTTTCCATAATCCTTAGCAGAGGGCTTCTCTTTTTGAATGAACATTTTGATCCAGTTTTGAGATATCAATTTTTCATCCAATTTCATTGTCAGATCCTCAATCTGGGTTTGTAGTTCTAATAACTAGTCCTCCGTAAAGGGAAAATCTGCCTTTCGCGCATGCAATAACCTTCCAACTTCATCTTTCTATTGAGAATAGCCAGATTTCCATTCCTTCAGATTATCCGACAACTTCATCTTCTCAAACCACTTGTTCAGAAATTCACATTAGACCACCTATTCAATGAATGAGAATTCTGGGGCACCTACGCTTATCAATCAGCGGGGTGAGAGAGCTTTGGCAAGCTCTCTGCACAACCTGAGCGAGATGAAAGTCTCGTTTCGGATTTTGTCCAAATAGGTGAGTCAGAGGGTAGGAAACTATATATCTGATTTGACCTATGTGGTCCTCCATCTGGAGATAGAGGATGGCATCTCATCTCTGGATCGAGTCCATTCCTGGTGCCAACCAGGCGCCCCCCTTTGGTTCGGAGTTACCGGACCATTATGGAGAGTTTGATTGGCCACTCTAATGTAGAAAAGATTCTGATTCAACAAATCTGACTACTTAGGTGGTCGTCAATGGCGGAGGGCCTTTGAAGGTTCTCGGTTTGTCAAAGGAATTCTGTATTGTCAGCTATCTCTTCTCGAGATCTGTCATACATCTGTACCGAAAGTCAGGACCGTTGCTCTGCGCCATGTATTGGAAGCAGTGCATTACTCTTCTGAAGAATTGGAGAGGAGGAAAGGTTCAATTCGTCAGTGGTACAATGGTCTCTACTACTAGATCAGGTATACCTCGTATCATCCCTTCTTTTCATAGAATAAGAATCAAAGATGGTGGTGATCGAGCAGACTCTTGAGTCAAGCTTTCTCTTTCATTCTTCTCTTTGATGAAGGTGATTCCACACTGCCATGCATTTGGTAAGAGGCATCTGAAGTCGATTGAGTCTGTAAGTAAGCGTGAGAGTCTGTATGTTTGGCATGAGTGGTTTAATGAAACAATTCCACTCTTGTGAACTAGGTATTGTCCTTGGATCTGGGAGATGCCAATCCATTTTGGTATCTCATGGAAACATATCTGGAAGACATTCCCAACGGTTCAAAGTGTAGAAGTTTCGAAGAGGTCGATTTTGTTTCTGTTAAGGAACGAGATCGGATCCTTTATAAATCATATTCATATATATATAAGAACTGCTCTCTGTGTGGTACACTAAACATAACTACTACATACAGATATGTAGAAAGTGTGTTAGAGGAAGCATGGAAACTTCCAGATAAAGGGATTTGAGGATTAGGTTTGACTCAGCGGTCGTATTGTCCGTCTGATTTCTTATCTCATTCTCAATCTCCTTATTCTATCCATCATCATATGACTGTCATATTTGACATGTGGTTCAAAGATCCACTATTCAATGTGTCTGGTGTCTATGGTAGACTGGCTTCCATTGTGGAGGGTGCGGCTAAGCGTCGTGTAGTTGCAGTTGGAAATTACCTCACTCAGAGATTCTGACTCCCATATTCGAAATGGGCAATGGGTGTCTTGAGGCGTTTGCCTTGTGATGGTACTGACAATCCAAAGAAACCTTTGGAAAGACTAAAGTTTCGGAATGTGGTCTTTCGACCTTTCTTCTGCTACTGATAGATTTCCAGCTCACTTGACTATGGTCCTTATGAATCACATCTTTGGACCTGGTATTAGTTGGTTTATCGTTACTATCCTCTGACGAGGTGGTCGGTATAAGGTTCCATTTGGTAAGCAACGTGAGGTGTACCATCTTGAAAGTACACCTCTCGGCTTTGATGCTGCATGGGCTTGATTCTCTATTTCACATCACATGTTGGTGTGGATGGCTTCCGAGATCGCATATCCTGGAAGGATATTTAGTGCATACGCAATTCTCGGTGATGATCTTGTCATCGGGAATGAAAGGGTAGCTCAAGAGTATCGGACTCTTATTGAAGAGTTGGAGGTTTCGATTTCGGAACCAAAGTCTCTGATATAGGAGAATGGTTCTCTTGAGTTTGCTAAGTGATTTATAGTTCATGAGGGAAGTCGGGATTGATCTCCTGTATCTTTCAAGGCAATGTTCAATTGCCTAAACTCATACACTCTGCTTAAGTCAATATCCTTCAAATAGAATCTAAATGAAAGGATAGCGATGAGGCTCTTGGGTGGTGGCTATAGAAGCTTAGGGAGACTTCATTGTCCTGTGAGTCGTAAATGGATTCGACTCAAGGTCATGTGGTCTTTCCCTGGTATTCATGAGGGTTTCCTTTGAAGATGGTGGCTAGGGGGGAAAACCTTCTAGACCCATACTTAGAAGGGGTCATCTTCAATATGGTCATAGAGGCTGTTAGACCGAAAGATCTAATAGGACCTCCGTATCCTGATGAGGATGATTCTGTTTGTTATATTTGAATAAGCAGCGACTATTATAACCAATTGGCTAAAGTCTTATCTTCGATATTGAAGAGATTCTGAATTACTATTAATTTCATCCAATGATTTCGTTGATTTCTTGGACCTTCAATCATACGAGCGTAGATGGATGGCCAAACCATTTCAAACTCAAAGACGGTTTGGTCTGATATGGAAACTCTATGATGTTTCTTCATCATTTAGGTCTGGTGATTTGCGGTATCGGAGGCTTGCTTTGTGCTCTAATGTCTCAGATAGTTCGTCGTTACAAAATCCTTTGGCATAGGGAACTTGATAACCCCCTTCCAACTTTTCTTCTACTGAAGAGTAGCTCGGCTGCCCCTGCTTTCCCTCAATAGTCAAGCTTGAAGAAGATAGTCACAGAATATTTGGATTGTGGATTTTCTGTTCTTCTTTTCTCCTCAGAGGCAACCTGGGGTGTCAGGACTTTCTTTTTCTGTTCGAGGTGAACCTTAGAAGAGCAGTAAGATGAAGCGTTCCGGTATTGTATTGGTGCTTAGACCTTATGCGGTGGAAGATCCTCCCCTGCCCTGGTTCGAATCAGCCTTCCTGAAGAGTGGTCGAGGGTGACTGGGATTGGCTAATGCCGATTTCCTTCTGAGAGCCTGGAAATTGGGAACTCCATGCTTGTGGAAAGTTCTTTGCCTTAGACTCTCTCTACCTTCTAGTGTTGTGTTGACAAGGGCTTTCGGAATAGTTGTAGTTGAAAGAGATGCACGGCTGCTATTGCTATTGAATCCGGTCTTTTTTTTTGAGTTTGAGTTACTACATATGACTCATCGCTGCGTTCGTGACAAAGATAGCAAGGAGAGCTGCTCCCTCCTAGAGTTGACTCCCTAGAAGTGCTCAGTTCAGAAGTTCCCCTACGGGGGCCCCCTCCCCCCACGGAACACTCTCAGAAAGAATCTCTAGAATAGAGGATAGAGCAAGGCAAGTAGTTGTAGTTAGCTTTACGTTTACGTCCTTCCTAGGAACTTGGGAAAAGCATTGACTGAAGTGAAAGGAAGAAAATCAAGAATGAATTTCTCATTCTCGAAAAGGGAAGTGAAAAACCAAGACAAAGGATTTTGTTCGAGAGCTGGGGGTTCGGATTCTAGGTAGATTATTCATTCATACAACAGAACTGAATTTGTGCTTACAAGACTTTCCTTTCAGACTGGAACGAAGAAGTCGCTTTCTGCTTTCCGCCTTCCACTTTGGTTGGACGGTAGTTCCGGGAGCCAGTAGCGAGATCGAGGGATATCAAAGAGAAGGTGCAGTTAGTAAAGCCTACAGTTCGAATACCGCAGTGAGTCAGTCATTCAGTGAATAGTCCCAGCAGTGGAATAGTAGTCCACAAGCTTTCTTGCACCGGACAGAGTGAGAACTGCTCCGCTTGCTTTCTTGCCCTAGCACACACACTAAGTAGATAGTAGGCACAGGTACGCTAGGAGTTCATCGATTGAAGTATATGTTATGTTACGCTCTTTTCTAAAAAAAGATATCTCTTCAGTCTGGTAGGCTGAAGCAATGCAATGGAATAGCGATTCTCAATATATCTCTTTTGAATTGAATTACACTTGAATTGGAATTGAATTGAAGTAGCCATCGGCCAGGTCTTGGATGCTGAATTATCGGTCTGACCACTTGTAAATTGGCGTCATCGGAGAGAAATTCGGAGCTGGCGAGGATGCGTGATTGCATCCTACTGGGCAACTGAGCTCACATTGGTTGTTTGTGAACTTTAGGATAGTGTCGAAGGAGTGTGGATTATCCTTCAATAGTTCTTTATCCTATTGTTTCACCTGGAAGGGGAAGGGAATTTTCCTTTCCTCCTCCATATCCCACAACTTGGTAGACACTCTGCACTGAGAATACACGATAAGGAGCCGCACCCAAGACTTTGAACCCAATCCGCGTGCTGCATGATTGATATATATCCTAGCTTCACTTTTGTTTCAGCGAATCAAAGCACCACTAACCATTGGTAGTTGAAGAGCAGTCATTCGATTCATTATTCTCCGGCTAATCGAAGAGCCATAGATTCCAGTCCGCATTGAGGAGCCAACCCCAAACAAGGTCAAGCATCTTTTTGAACCGGGGACAATAACAAGCTAAAGAAAAGCATCCTTGGTAAATCAAAGACAAAAGAAAAGGAAAGGGGGTCGGGGCCGGGTGAAACGAAATCTCTTTCATCCAAATCTGATCTTATGCTTGCCCGAGGGGATAGTAACTTCTTCGAAAAGCAAGGACGGGACTCGTTTTCAAGCGGAATTCGAAGATTAGTCTTTCTCGCCTTTCTTCTACCTAAGAAGAGGAAATTCCATGTTCCAAAAATCAAGATTCAGCAGTCCAATCCTGAATGAGATCTTTTGGGCTCGACTCGAGAGGATCAAACAGAAGACAGCGCCATGCCATGTTAATGCGATCGCAAGAAAAAGAAGTTGCGATCACAACATGAACAAGCAAAAAAGAGGTCCCCTCTGGGGAACTTCTCAAAGACAAAAGGCTACCATCTCCCATCTCGCTCTAGAAGAGAAAAAAAGGGGGGGTTAATAATACCTGGGACTATCAAGGTCCCACAGCGCCGACAACAGCCTCACCGGAATTCTATCATACCATTGGATCCTTTCCGGGTGGGCAAACAACTAATGTATTTCTCAAACAAAACTTGGCATGATCGTTGCTGAAAACGCGGTTTCCTTGTTCGTCTCCTCCCCTATTAGTCAGTACCCCCGACCCTGAATATGAATTTCATTTCATAGAAAAGCTGTTTCTCCTCGCGGCCGTAGAATCCAATGAAGTTCCCAAGGGGGGGCCCCGGGTCGATCCTGTTGTTCGCTTCCTGAAGTGAGCTATTTACTATTTTGTTTTCCCTCTAC
>JAIUJO010003090.1:10000-30000 GCA_023846275.1 Vanilla planifolia | reverse complement strand
CAAAGCTAGTTTGAAGGAGGGGGGAAGGGTTCCGGGATACCTTCGATGCCCTTTTTCATATATTTCATCATTAGTCTTCTTATCGATCGTCAAAAAAAAAACAAAAACATATGCTTGATCAGCTTCCCTAGTGGTCTTGCCTTGTCACTGCCCAGCATATACCTTTTCTAACTCCACTGCCGCTCCCTTTTGATATATAACTGGCACAGATTGATTCCTTCTCAGATCCATTCATTCCACCCCACCGCTTCGCGCCTTATAGTTCTAGTTCTTTTCCTCTCTATCCTCTATCATCCAGACGGGCAGCGGTAGGAATCAGTGGAAAGCCTGATTTAGCATTTCGAGAGCTAGGAGGTCGTCCTGCTTTTCATTTACTCTTTTCATTGACTGGCGGGGCTATGAAAGCTAGCTGGTCCATTCAAAGATTGAGATTGCATCTCTCCTTTTGTTGTTCCCTCGTTCCAAGAGCTTCTCCATGAAAAGATGGCTAGGCCTGTGAACTCTCTGTCGTACCTCTTTCCCGGTTCGGATATAGAATGTTTTGTCAGTCAGGCTTTCCACTGATTCCTACCAACCAAAACCAAGGCTGCAAGTGCGTGCTGTTGGCGATCCAGAATGGTCTACCTTCAACTCAATCCCATTTGCCAATCAATGGTCCCCATATGGGGCCCCCATTCTAGACTGCGTCAGTGATCTTTGATCCACATCCTAGCTTCCTCTAGGCTCCTCTTCCTGCTTTCTTGCTGTTCGGTTTTCCCGAAAAGGTGGTCTGCCTCATGTAGTTCTTTTTCCATTCTTTGGAATCTTCTTATCGATCCGCCGTTTGGTACATTGTTTTTGAAGCTCCTGTGTCAGCGGTTGTTGGTATCTCTGAACTTTTGAGAGTTGCAACTTTTTCTGTCGCCAGCTCCTTGTCTTTATCCACCGCTTCGTCGGAAAGGACTTCTCCCCATGACAAAACACTTGCCGAAAAGTTTCCAATCATAGTAAACATACATGTAGTTCTTCCATTTATCCTTCACCTGTCTTTACCCAGATGCTTATGCGCATTCATCTCCACGCAAATCCGACATAAGCCAATCGATGGATTGCTACTTTTTTTTTGATCAAGACCTGGCATCTCATCGTAGGTCCACGCAAACACATATATTCTATCTATTCTATATATAGATTCAAAGAGTAGCGCGCGGTAGGGGCCCCCTCTGGGGATCTGATCTTCGTTTTGGGGATTGCTAATGATGACTTTGCTGCAAAGGAAATGATGTCTTCGAGATCCCGAAGATCAGTGAATCTGATAAAGAACTGCTTGATGATATATTCACTGAGACTCGGGATGCTCGAGATCTATTTCAGTCCAGATTCCACTCCCGATTGCTGCATGGAGGATCAGGCAAACGGGTCGGATGAATAAGCCTCGTGTAAGGCGATCGAAGCGTGGAAAGGAGGTGACTGAAGAATCCGAGGAGGAATTCCTCGTCAATCGAAGGGAGATTGATAGCTCTCTCGGCACATCGGTTGACCGAGATCCTCCACATTTGAGGATCGTGTACATTCACGCGCGAATTGCGTATTCTTATCAGTGCTGTGCGATCCCGCTGTTCGTCTGCGTATTGAAACCCACCTGGATGGACTAGATCTTCCTACTCTCGCGATTGGCGGGTTTCGAAACTGGCGGGGAAAGATGGAACTTCCCGTTGACCGGAGGTAGAATCCGACCGTCTTCGATTGTAGCGAGCTGGCACACACCATGTGAAAAAACCTTCTTGACGAGGGGCCCCCTCTGGGGATCTTCATCTTCCTTGGCCAGCAAGCAGAAAAGGTACTGACGTCTTGGGGCGCGCTAGCGCGCGTACTCTTCTTCTTCTTCTGCGAGACTCCATCCAAATCCGCCACTCACTCGTTCTCGTTGGTTGGTGTTCTATTCTTTGATCTTAGACTATGCCTTCTTCAATTCTATTCTTCGTCTCCCTAGTCGTAGACTTCTTGCTGTCCCAACCCAACATTGGAGAGTGCCGTGCCAGGGCGATAGGCGCTCCGCAGTCACGCATTCGAGCAAGAGCCTTTCTTCGCTATGTCAATATAGGGCATGTCAATATAGGGCCGGAATACAGACCAAAGAATGGAGGCTTCGGATTTGGAGGGGCCCCCTGGGGAACTTCTTTCTTTTCTTTCTTTGACTATGAATGCAGATCCCCAGAGGTCTTTCGAATTAGGAATGGGGGGCCCCTTTTTTGATCTGCCGCAGTTAGAACACCACAATATTCGTCCTTTTGGGGTGAATGCTCTCAATGGTGAATCGATCATTCGCTATCCTTTGAGTTATCAGAGGATAGAATGGAAGAAAAGTAATGAAACCTGCGATGGCTACCGAATAACCTCCTTTGACTTTGTCAATAATCAACCCTTTGACCTTTTTCTTCGTTCGCCAAATCTGATTCAGTTCCACCCAAGCTCGGTTTTGTCTGAATCTTCGTGGAAGAAGAAGAAGCGGTTCACCAGCCACTACATCCAGGGATCCCAAAACAGAATGAAACCTGGCGGCTGCTCGCTCTTTGATCAGTGATTCGCCGGCCACTAGATCGATGAAGAATCTCTCTAAAATCCGCTTTTTGATCAGTGATTCACCAGCCACTACATGAAAATGAAAGGATCCCACCTTATTCTCAAACCTGGTGGCTCGGTGGATTGGCACTCCTGTAGGCTCATCTTGCATACAAATTTTGGGGGTACCAAGTCCTGCATCCACCAAAAACATTTCTTCCCTGAAGCGTAAGCGTAAAACTGAAGATTGTGAGGCGTTTCCACTACATAATAATACACTGGAATTAGATCTTGGAAATGATCGACTCCAATAGATGCTCATCATCAGCTTTGATTTCTCTTATCCTCCTATTCCTATTGATCAGAAGCATCCAGCAGCGACACGCCAGTCTCAAGAGTGAAGCTGGAAACTCGTGAGAAACGATTTGCCGCTTGCTTCCGCCTCTCTAGGCTTCACAAGAGCTCCCCCCTACCTCCCTCTAGCGGTGCCACACTAGAGGTCCTGCACTGACTTGTGTGAGCCCTACGCCTTCCTTCCCTCCCCCCCACAGCCCTCTTATTCATTCATTGAAGGTCAACCACGAAAGTGGTTCATAAACATAAACCTGATGTAGGAGTTTTCCCCACCTAGTGGGACGTCATTGATGAGATCACGCATGTGTGCTCTTGCAGCAAATCCCGAACAATTTGCTACTTCATCGTTTTCTAAAAGATGTTCACGATCAAAAAGATTATCCTCGATGAATTCATCAGCCTCCTCCCGAATGTTTTCATACGGAGAATGATTCAGAATCTCATCTAGACGTGGGCATCATTTCATCAGAAGATCAAAGCAAAGAAGAGATCCTGCGCTTCTTGTTTGACTTCACGAAGGCGAAGATCGAATTCCTCCGATCGCAGAGTTCTCAAATCACTCTCTTCCCCTAGCAAGGAAGCTGCATCCAAGTTCTCCCTGAAAGATTGCATCCCCCCGGTCGAAGTTGAGTTGGGGGATGATTCGATGCCCCTCCATGAATTCGAGTCTTTTGATCCTGGCATATATAGAGGATTCCGCCTCTTGCTGTTCCCTTTTTTCGAAGGCAACAGCTATCTCCGCAGCAGCGGCCTCACCCTCTTTTGATTCTTCACTCATTACTGCTGGAGAGGCGTTCTCGCTTTCCGAAGAAGATGAGGACTCGGAAGAAGAGAAGAGGCAGATGAGCCCTCCACATCATCGTCTCCACCGTCGCAAGTT
This sequence comes from Vanilla planifolia, assembly GCA_023846275.1. NCBI lineage: Eukaryota > Viridiplantae > Streptophyta > Magnoliopsida > Asparagales > Orchidaceae > Vanilla > Vanilla planifolia. The sequence continues at coordinate 26,225 of JAIUJO010003090.1, read as the reverse complement.
AGACGATGATGGGAAAAGAGGAGGAATGCCTATGCCTATGACAGACAAAGGACAGTTGACCAACAAAAAGGATTGACAGAAAAGGGGCCCCCTCTGGGGATCTGATTTCTTTTTCTTGACTATGAGGGGCCCCCATTTGTCAGTGGTGACTTTTTTGATTCTTTCCCGCGATGTGCCGATCCTCTAGAACGACTTGCTCTCTTCTCTCCACACGGATTCATGCAGTTCCCAATTTGGTCCAGATGGATGCAAGGACGGCTTCCCTAATTCCTATGGTGTCCAATTTTTCAACTGAATATCCAGCGACGATCATTCTATCCAGTTTTTCCATTCGCTGCAGCCCAAGTCTCCGAAGCAAGAGATGGTTATATGGGAATAACGTACCCTTCTGATTCTGATTTTCTTATGCAACTCAGACATCAAGTTTCTAATGGATCTTTTTCGTCGTTTGGACTAAGATCCTACGGGTCATTCCATTTTGACCTGGTTGTTGAACGCCGACTCAGAAGTTCCCCCCTCCCACAGACAGCGCCAAAAGATGTTGATGCGGGATTTGGTTTATGCAGGGATTGACTAGAAAACAGAGTGAGGAGTACAATAGAGAGAGCTCACAGAAAGCTGAGAGTGACACAGAATTGACGCCCCGCCTTACAGCCGCTCAAGAAGACAAAGAAGAAAGAAGAAATACAGGTCAAGTTCCCCTCGCTGCTCAGAATGTGATCCCCCCTTTGCTAAGTCATGCTGATGGGAATTTCTAGTGGTGGCCTTGTACTGCCTTAGACGATGAAGAGCAGACGGTTAGAACTTTCACATCCGACGTGGCAAGCCAGCTGTCGTTGTAACGGCCGTCACAACTCGGGGCATGTCTCCACCAGGCGGTTAGAGGATACCTGATGTGGCAGAAGAGGTGTCTTCTAGATGCATCCAGATACTGACTAGACCGAGTCATGAGGTATCACTGGAAGTTATCCCTGCCGCAGCTGACTCGAATGAGTTCTCAGGAATGGCTCTGCCACACGGAAGAAGGTCTCGGCCATCCGGAGATGGTCCGTCAGTCGGGATTTTGTAGCCTTGCCAGCCGGGAAAAGACTCTGCCTGTCAGAAAAGGCACTCCTCAATCGAATCAAGATTCTCCGAGTTGGGATGACGAATTCGAGTTGATCTGGCTCCCCGATTGCCTGAGTTCGATCCTGATCCACCATGCTGCTACTCTTCTCTTTCTTTTCAACTCCCCATAGGTATTTCCCCTACGGGGTTTGGGGAACGATGGGGAACTTCAAAAAAGAAAGAAAAAGAAAGCAAGCCAGCCAGTTGTTCCAAGAATCAAGATCCCCAGAGGTCTTTCGAATTAGGAATGGGGGGCCCCGGCCCCGGACCAGAGGGGGCCCCGGTCAGCAGTAAGTGGTCCCGCGGATCAGAGTTCTGGGAATCCAATCAATCTTTTCTGCCCCAAGCCCCTGTTGTCTCTAGCGCTTGATTGTAGAGATCGACCCGCTTGAAAAAGGTGCTTTGATCACCAGAAAGCACCAATTCGCTACAGACAGTCATAAAGTGGGCAATTCGCCGCCAATTATTGAGCGAGTGGCCAAAGCGTTCTTCCATTGCGACAGTTATGGCGCTATTCCACCGCCGGGTTATCGAGTCCGTTTCGAATGCTTTCATCTTGCGTTTGTGCCACGAGTTGAAGTATTCACTCGCGCACGAGAGCAATACTTTATCCGCTTTTTGAAAAACCCCTGTTTTCCTTTCCTTTCCGGGGGAAGGGATCACCGTCGTCATCCGACCCCCCAAAGGATGCTATACTACTGGAGGATTCCAAGCTTTTTCTTTTGGAACTTGAACCGAAATCTAAGATCCCCATATTTGTTCCCCATATTGTGCCCCGGCCCCTGATTCGTGGATCAACTTCCACTTTGATATATATAATAAAAAAACAAAACAGAGTAGAATATATAAAAAGAGAATATATCAAAAGTCTCGACATTCTCGCTTTCGTTCCCGCGAGAGAGGCTTGGGCAACCTAGTTCAGGAGCGATTTCCTGTGCTGGGTCCCAGGGAACTCTTCTTGATTTTCATTCGCGCTTGGCTGCTATTGATATTGATAGGGCTACTCTTTGAATGTGAATCTCAAGTTGTCATTTATTATTGCGTAGTATGTTTCTCGGCCTGGCTCTCTGGTGTGCTTTGCCACTAGAGCACTTTGCTCCGAGTGATGTGGAAGCAAAAAAGAGTCAATTTGAAGGACTGACCGAGCAGCTGCAGCCTCTTGTGGATTCCGCTCTCCATGCCCTAATAGCAGATGTCAGGGAAGGGGGGCCCCCCATTTGTCAGTGGTGACTTTGGAATACCGGGCGTAAATGACTGAGGAGTGAAACCCAGGCAAAGTCCTTACCTTACTTACCCGGCTCCAGGCCAAAGCGATGAAAAGGCGAAAGGGGGGCCCCCACAAGGGATCTTCATATTGGCACGCCCATGAGAGAAAGCCTAGCCCTATCTTCACCCTCTGATCCTAGTTGTTGGCTCGAGTCAGGCAAGCTACTTCTTAGCAAGATAGAGAACATTGAACAATATACCAGCTTGAAACAAAAGGAAATCACTTCCGGGCCGGGCTTCAGGGAGTTCCGCCGAGGGATAAGCTTTTCTTGCTTGAGTGGAATCAGTGGAGTTTAGGAAGGTGGTCACTTATATCAAAACCCCAGAGGGGGCCCCCGGTCGCAAACGCTCATCTGTCCACGAATACGGTTCCCTTCTTTGAAGAAAGAGAACTTTTCTTCAATTAGGGCGAGGGGCCCCCGTAGGGGAACTTCTGAATCACCGAATTGGAATCTTTCAAGATATGCGACTCCCCGGTCGAGCTGTCTTGTAACGGTCTTCAGTCCAATTTCTTTCCTTGACTTTTGAGATATCATCAAATACACAAGTAGTTCATCTGATGAGTTCATCGCACAATTGGAGTTTCAGCATCGGGCTTCTGAAAGCTATCTTCTGTAGGGATCGGAGATCGCCTTGTATAACCTATCGATCAAGGCTTTCGTGCTAGGAGATCCTCAGCTTATGGCAGGAAGGATGGATAAGCTCCCTCTTTAGATAATCCAAGGGGATGGAGGTGAAGTCTGAGCCTCGGATGAGGGGGGAATAGAAACACTGGGAAAGGAATCATGGGAGTCCGCCCGGAATGAAGGGAAGAAATCGAAAGAGAAATGGATGGGGAATCCCCCTAGAGAATAAGAGGAGCCAACAAACTGAAAGATACCGGCATGGGAGCCCTAAGCCTATGTCATAGTAGAAACCCTTAGAAGATAGTTTCACATCACCCTACCGATGAGTCTGGAGGAAAGACTGGTGAATCAGGCAACCCGGGGCCGGTTCAGAAGTTCCACTCATTCTATCAAGAAGTTCCCCATTTTTGGCCCCCTTTGGGGAACTTTGAGACTATGGGGAAAGACCGTAGGGGAAAAACCTCTGGGGTTACTGTGACTTTTGAAAATACCTCCTGAACGAACAGGTGGTGAAGGCTAAGTAGGTTCAGCCACAGGAGCAACCTAGGCCTAGGCTTCTACTCTGATACTTTGAGATACTCTGACGCTCTGCCGCTGGCGCTATTTCCTCCGCCTCCACAAGAACTCCCGCGCGGAATTCCACTGCTGATTCAGGCCGCTGAGGGCTCACTCGACTTGGTCTCTACGCTACCACTGACCAGGAACCACTCCTTCCAATGTCAATGACTCCCCCAATGCCAGACGGAGAGAGAACGACCACCCCAATCATCACTGCTCAAGCCATAATTCGATTTGATAGCTAGGTAAATCAAAGAACAAAGGGGGCCGGGGCCCCATTCTGGATTGGACAAAGTGGAAAGACCTTTGGGGAACTAGACTATGGGGAACGAAGGGGAACTTCGAGCCCCCTGTGCACGAAATTCTGCATCCTTCATTGATAACGGCTCACTATGCGATAGGAGAGCTTCTAGATTCATGAAAGCAATGCCACAGCACAGCAGCATGGATATGGATATCTGAACTTTAGGTAGACCGCGGATCCTCTGAGTGAGGCGCGCAGCGGTGGAGATAGACTCAACATCAATCAGGTCCAACAAGGAGCATCCTAATCGCAACCTCTAGAAGGAGTGTTAGTGAAAGCACCCCTGAGGATGGGATTGAGATGGAATGAATAGAGGGATCCTGTGAGATCAATATGATCGCTTGAGCATGGTGCTCCGCCATAGGGAGAGGAATTGAAACTGACTTTGCCAATAGGCTAAAAAAGGGTCTATTAGTCTTAGAGTAAGGGCTAGTGAGCCCAGATCCAGATTGAAAGTAGCCTGAGAGAAGGAGTGAGCTTAGCCCAAGATTCTCTGGGGAAGTTGAAGCGGGGCCCCCCTCTGTGGGGTTGACTATTTCCATTTCAATGAAAGATCGGTTTTCAGTGTGTGTGCTCTCTATCCTTTTGTCAGTCAAGCCAATGAAAGCATGGAAAGGGCGATGCGATTGACTGATGGCAGCAATCTGGGTGAGTAGGACCGGGCCCAGTGACTCCTTGCTATTATAAACCTGTAATGGGGGCTTTGTTGCTCAATCCCTTTTTTTTTGTTCTCGCTCTACCGTAATTAGCATAATCTCCTACAAAAGATCTGAAGATCCCCAGAGGGGCCCCCCCTTCCCATCATCTTTGATTGCTCATGATCCGGATGGAATGGAATAAGCTCGCATTCTACCACGTATCATCTCTCGCTCACTCACCCAACCCCTTTCCAAAACCTATTTGGAATTCCCATATCCCGATGGACCAAGAACGATTTGGATTTTGATTGTCTTATCACAAAGATCTTTTGTTCTTCTTTCCATTAGTGAATCATCGACCATCGGTCGAGTTAGAACGGACGATTCGCGAATAATCTCATTATTGATTGATTTTTCAATCTTTTTGGTTTTCGTTTGGTTCATGTACTTTTTGTTCCCTCAGTTTCCATAAGAGAATTCCATTGACTTTTTCCAGTTTTTCCATTATTGGTTGGATAACTAGAATTCTGACCCTTTTGATTGTTTCTTTCTTTTAGAACTTTTCGAAATCGAAAGGATGTTTCCTTTAAAAAGTGGAGAACTTGTACAAAATTCTTTTGAACTTTTCGATTTCTTTTGATGAATTATTGAGAAATAGGTTTCAAAACAGAAGGTTTTTTTCGGGCCAGACTGTGAAAAAACGAACATTTTGGCTTCTTTTTATTGGATCTCTACGATGTTTTTCCATTGGATCTCTATGATGAGATCGTACCCTAGATTTTCGCCAAGGTTTTTTAGGGAAGGGATTGAAAATCTGTATTTGAATATCCTCTCAGAGCCAATCATCGGGAAATTCGTTTTCTTATAATTACCAGTATAGGCGCATTGAAGATGTATTTCTTTCTTCCATTGTTCCCAATCTTCGAACCACTCGGGCCATTGGAATAATCCAATACGGAACCAATTTTGAGTGATTATGAATGAAGGTAATAGAATGTCTTTTCTAAGACAATATTGGATTCATAACAGAAAAGATCTGATGTAGTGAAAAGATTCCCAAGCTTCTGCTACTGCTATCTGTTCCTCTGCCTCTATTTGTTTTGGATCCTTTTTATCTTTCCCCGTTTTTTCTTCTGTCTCTTCATTTTCAAAATAGGAAATTGTCCATTCCGATTCTCGTTTTCTCCTCATAAAATTACTAAAAAGAAGATTCTTCATTTCATCGATGACATCATCAAAAGCAAAATAGTCTATCCGATCAAAAAAAAACAAGGAATGTGCATTGACTTGAAAGATGCCCCCAATAACTAGAACTGTTTGACGTCTTTGAGGGCGCATGGATCCTTTGATTAGATTGCGGCGAAAATCTGGTTGTTGATAGTAATTTATCAACTCCACCTCTTCCCCTTCCTCTTCCATTTTCACCGGATCATCATTTTGACTAGTATTCTTTTTTTTGATTTCTTCACTTTTTCTTCATTTATTTATTGTATTTCTTCTTTGATTTCTTGTAGGCTAATTTGACGTAAATCTTCTATTGAATTCGGAAATAATTGACGGTGGATTTCTCAAGTAGCATTTTATAAAGTAGCATTCAAGTGATCTTTCCAAAATCGATCATGAATCTGATTTACCCGAGAAGTTTCTGCTAAAGATTCTGTATCTTCAGTATCTGTATCTTTTCTATCTGTATAAGCATAAGTGATTCAATCATTCATGATTTCCCGTGAATCGAATTTGTTTATCGTTCCTCGATATATTCCGTCCCAAAGAGGATCATATGCTTTTGGCAAGCATTTTTTTTGACTATCATCATCGGGTAAGGCTCTTTGTTCAAGTATATATACCAAGTATATATACAAGTATATATATTAGGAGATCCCTCGTTTTTTTCGAAAATTTGGATTCGACTTCTCAATTCATTGTTCAAATTGCACTTTTTTCTTTGATTGGTATAAATCCAATAATTATCAAGATCTTCTTCATCTAGTTTCTCTCTGATGTCCAAACTTTGTCGTTCTATAATTTCCGAAAAAGTCGATAAACTGGGCGGATATGTAAAGGATATTCTTTGTTTCCCATCACTTGGACATGTAGAAAAGCAAAATTGTGACATTTCACTGCGTAAAGCATTTTCCAAGTGATGATTTTGTATATATCGTAATGGATGATGCCATTGTTTATAATCGAACCAAAAATTGATCAAAGTTTCTTCAAACCACAAAGACGAAGAACTGTTCTCTTCCTCTTCTTTCAGTCCCGGTTCGAATATTTATAGGGATCGATATTTTCAACTGGGCTATCTTGATAGCGTGCCCTTTGAAAGTGAAATTCATCCTTTCTTTCTCCCCCCCCCCCTTCTTCCGTTTCTGAGGTTTCTGAGGTTTCTTTCGATTTCCATTGAAGTTTCCTAGTGAAAATGGGGGACGGCGTTCTGCCTAAATAGTAGACACAGGTGATAAATCAGAGAATACTAAAGAATCGAGCCATAGAATCTCTCAATTCTAACAGACGATACCTATTCCTCTTATATCGAAGAGAATGATTTTGCCGTATCCAGAATAATACCAATCCAACCCATTTCATGAAGAAAATGAAACCAATTCACCAACCAACAAAGCTACTTGTTCCAAATCCAATCTTTTTGTTGTGTTTCATCGAAACATAGAATGAACTAATCTGGCTAACGCGGAACTTGGTCAAATCAAAGAAAATGGTGGAATAATGGAAAAATGAGATGATTAAGGAATACACATTGAATGCTCAGATTACGCATGGAATTTCTGGTAGTGAATCCAGAATAAGAATCAGAATCCATTTTTGGATTTTCCCAGAAGAAATGAAACAAAAGATATGGTAGAACTAGGAAAGTGCTTTTATGAGGTCGAAAAAATGCTGCTAGATGCAGAGGCGGATAATCGATCGATATGAACATCATGAGCTGTCCCACAAGAAAACCAGTTGTTGCTGCTACCTCCCTCTCGGTTCCTTCTTCCATAACCCGAGCTCGTAGCATGAAGATCTAAGAGGGCCCTATGGAGAATGTGGTAAGAAATATATATATAATCTAATATAGAATCCCGAGCACAACGACCTAATTGATTATTTGATTTTGATCCATAAACCTAGTATCAAAGATTGAAAAATCATGAAAAACCTCCTCTGATTTTCTATTGATACGTGATCATTGAATCATATATATATAATATAAATATATATATATAATATAATAATATTATTATTATGTCCTTATGTCAATGGCACAAAAGGTATATGAAATGAATGGAATTGGGATATAGATGGAAATGGAATATAATGAAATAGAGCCACATTGAGGTTCCCTATGAAATGAGGCATGGAACGGAGCCACTACGAAGAAGTTCCTGGAGTGACGAAGGAAGCTTCTCATATTGTTCATGGGTGGAGAACGGGAGATTCGACCTCATAGAGTTCCACTCCCGTTGCGTTGTTCCTCAGTAGCTCAGTGGTAGAGCGGTCGGCTGTTAACTGACTGGTCGTAGGTTCGAATCCTACTTGGGGAGATTTCTTTCATTCTTCATGAAATAATGAACAATTTCATGAAAGGGCTCGCTTTGTCCATTAGGAGTAGGTAACTCGTTCCCTGTCTTTGTTTCGATTTCATTCTATCTCATCGTATCACATTCTCAAATATTTGAGGAATCACCGTCAATATCTCGAGATCCGAGAGAATCCCTTGTCAATAGCCCCAGGGCTATTGACACCTAGCCAATTCAGAATTCTCAGCAGTGCATCAAGGATGCAGTCATCGATTCTTCCGATAGGCCACAATTACCGCGAGCTATTAATATGAATTACGAGGAACGCATTTTTGCTATGCTACTCATACTTGTACTTGCTCAGCTATTCTGCCGCTGAGGAAGAGTTACGGGGAGTCAAACACAAATATGCTGATTCCGGCCCGGTTTACTATTTTTTCTGTTTTTGAAAAAAGTACACCCCCTCTTTCTTTTTTACAGTTTTCTCCTAAAGGTGTACACAGCTACTTTGAAAAAGAAGTCACTCAGTATCTGATACGCACTCGAGGAAGCACCTGGGTGACAGGGATGGTCATAGGATCCGTATTACCTTCAATAGAGAGCACATTTGCTATGAACTGAAATGGGTTGTGAGCTCCCTTAGCAAACTGGATGATGCTATCATTCGAAGTCTTTAGCACGCTTCTATTTTGAGAATACCAAGCATAGGAGTCATCATTCGAAAAGAAGGACTTGTAATGGAAGGGAGCTGAGGAGGTCAAGACCAAACGATTCTGATCATCCAAATTCCTCTTTTTGTCTTTCGAGTGACCTGAAAAGACGATCAGACTTCGAGCTAGATCACGCTCATGGAAGTGTCAGACTCCTGAGCGGTAGATCCTACCACGGAAAGGAAAGGAAGACCGGGAGATAGAATTGATAGCCTTCATAGGCGGAGGCTAGTGGAAGGATAAAGCACTCATAACGAGCACGCTGTATATGCTTGATTCAGGTCTGAAACAAGGAGGGAAAGCTAGAGTAATGCTGAATAGCTTCATCCTCTGCGTCAGACTGCCTCAGTATGTCCAACGCTTTCTTTGTATTCAAGGAAGACAGGAAGCTAGGCATGAGAAGACCCAATTCCACTAAGAGATCCCTATTTCGATTTATGAAGGACAACAATTCACTGTTGATCTCAAACGCCTGATCCTGGAGGATGTTCATTATCTTGCAAAGAGACTCACAACCTTCCTTGTGAAACATCAGATATCAGATAGAAATGGTGCCAGGAATGAGAACTGAAGAGGTTTTCACGGTAGTGATTATATATATCACCTGATATATCACCTGATGGGCCACTGAAGTCACCACCTGTCATATCTGATCTGATATGGTAGAAGGATTTTCCACTACGAATGTCCAATCAAGTGGTTTGCATACCATAGGTAGGTTTATAGCTTGATTGGGAGTAGTGAAAGATCAAAGTTGCAGATTGCGTAGAGATTGCGTGGGAAGAAATAACCAACTTTCCCTTTCCCCTTTTTCAAGGGTCAGTCTTGAAAGTTCACCTCATTAGACAGAGAGATCCACCCCCTCTCCTCTAAGAATAGGACCAAGTGGGTTCCAATCCCATACATATCAACCAATTTCCTCCTTTGCTTTCCCTTCTTTATATCGGATCGGAGGACTTCAATTCCTCATGAAAAGGAAAAGGTCTTATGATTCTGAGAATAATTGGACTGAAAAAAGACAGCTTGAACCCTCACATAAGAGTGGAGTTGGTCTACCAGGGTAGATACACGGACCATTGGGAAATCCTGCTGAACATTCAATTCAATAAAGTACTGAGTACATGAAGAATGACAGCCTCCAAAGTATACTGATTGAATACATTGATCAAATTGGTCTCATCGGGGGAAAGAGGACAGCTCTTTCCATAATCCTTAGCAGAGGGCTTCTCTTTTTGAATGAACATTTTGATCCAGTTTTGAGATATCAATTTTTCATCCAATTTCATTGTCAGATCCTCAATCTGGGTTTGTAGTTCTAATAACTAGTCCTCCGTAAAGGGAAAATCTGCCTTTCGCGCATGCAATAACCTTCCAACTTCATCTTTCTATTGAGAATAGCCAGATTTCCATTCCTTCAGATTATCCGACAACTTCATCTTCTCAAACCACTTGTTCAGAAATTCACATTAGACCACCTATTCAATGAATGAGAATTCTGGGGCACCTACGCTTATCAATCAGCGGGGTGAGAGAGCTTTGGCAAGCTCTCTGCACAACCTGAGCGAGATGAAAGTCTCGTTTCGGATTTTGTCCAAATAGGTGAGTCAGAGGGTAGGAAACTATATATCTGATTTGACCTATGTGGTCCTCCATCTGGAGATAGAGGATGGCATCTCATCTCTGGATCGAGTCCATTCCTGGTGCCAACCAGGCGCCCCCCTTTGGTTCGGAGTTACCGGACCATTATGGAGAGTTTGATTGGCCACTCTAATGTAGAAAAGATTCTGATTCAACAAATCTGACTACTTAGGTGGTCGTCAATGGCGGAGGGCCTTTGAAGGTTCTCGGTTTGTCAAAGGAATTCTGTATTGTCAGCTATCTCTTCTCGAGATCTGTCATACATCTGTACCGAAAGTCAGGACCGTTGCTCTGCGCCATGTATTGGAAGCAGTGCATTACTCTTCTGAAGAATTGGAGAGGAGGAAAGGTTCAATTCGTCAGTGGTACAATGGTCTCTACTACTAGATCAGGTATACCTCGTATCATCCCTTCTTTTCATAGAATAAGAATCAAAGATGGTGGTGATCGAGCAGACTCTTGAGTCAAGCTTTCTCTTTCATTCTTCTCTTTGATGAAGGTGATTCCACACTGCCATGCATTTGGTAAGAGGCATCTGAAGTCGATTGAGTCTGTAAGTAAGCGTGAGAGTCTGTATGTTTGGCATGAGTGGTTTAATGAAACAATTCCACTCTTGTGAACTAGGTATTGTCCTTGGATCTGGGAGATGCCAATCCATTTTGGTATCTCATGGAAACATATCTGGAAGACATTCCCAACGGTTCAAAGTGTAGAAGTTTCGAAGAGGTCGATTTTGTTTCTGTTAAGGAACGAGATCGGATCCTTTATAAATCATATTCATATATATATAAGAACTGCTCTCTGTGTGGTACACTAAACATAACTACTACATACAGATATGTAGAAAGTGTGTTAGAGGAAGCATGGAAACTTCCAGATAAAGGGATTTGAGGATTAGGTTTGACTCAGCGGTCGTATTGTCCGTCTGATTTCTTATCTCATTCTCAATCTCCTTATTCTATCCATCATCATATGACTGTCATATTTGACATGTGGTTCAAAGATCCACTATTCAATGTGTCTGGTGTCTATGGTAGACTGGCTTCCATTGTGGAGGGTGCGGCTAAGCGTCGTGTAGTTGCAGTTGGAAATTACCTCACTCAGAGATTCTGACTCCCATATTCGAAATGGGCAATGGGTGTCTTGAGGCGTTTGCCTTGTGATGGTACTGACAATCCAAAGAAACCTTTGGAAAGACTAAAGTTTCGGAATGTGGTCTTTCGACCTTTCTTCTGCTACTGATAGATTTCCAGCTCACTTGACTATGGTCCTTATGAATCACATCTTTGGACCTGGTATTAGTTGGTTTATCGTTACTATCCTCTGACGAGGTGGTCGGTATAAGGTTCCATTTGGTAAGCAACGTGAGGTGTACCATCTTGAAAGTACACCTCTCGGCTTTGATGCTGCATGGGCTTGATTCTCTATTTCACATCACATGTTGGTGTGGATGGCTTCCGAGATCGCATATCCTGGAAGGATATTTAGTGCATACGCAATTCTCGGTGATGATCTTGTCATCGGGAATGAAAGGGTAGCTCAAGAGTATCGGACTCTTATTGAAGAGTTGGAGGTTTCGATTTCGGAACCAAAGTCTCTGATATAGGAGAATGGTTCTCTTGAGTTTGCTAAGTGATTTATAGTTCATGAGGGAAGTCGGGATTGATCTCCTGTATCTTTCAAGGCAATGTTCAATTGCCTAAACTCATACACTCTGCTTAAGTCAATATCCTTCAAATAGAATCTAAATGAAAGGATAGCGATGAGGCTCTTGGGTGGTGGCTATAGAAGCTTAGGGAGACTTCATTGTCCTGTGAGTCGTAAATGGATTCGACTCAAGGTCATGTGGTCTTTCCCTGGTATTCATGAGGGTTTCCTTTGAAGATGGTGGCTAGGGGGGAAAACCTTCTAGACCCATACTTAGAAGGGGTCATCTTCAATATGGTCATAGAGGCTGTTAGACCGAAAGATCTAATAGGACCTCCGTATCCTGATGAGGATGATTCTGTTTGTTATATTTGAATAAGCAGCGACTATTATAACCAATTGGCTAAAGTCTTATCTTCGATATTGAAGAGATTCTGAATTACTATTAATTTCATCCAATGATTTCGTTGATTTCTTGGACCTTCAATCATACGAGCGTAGATGGATGGCCAAACCATTTCAAACTCAAAGACGGTTTGGTCTGATATGGAAACTCTATGATGTTTCTTCATCATTTAGGTCTGGTGATTTGCGGTATCGGAGGCTTGCTTTGTGCTCTAATGTCTCAGATAGTTCGTCGTTACAAAATCCTTTGGCATAGGGAACTTGATAACCCCCTTCCAACTTTTCTTCTACTGAAGAGTAGCTCGGCTGCCCCTGCTTTCCCTCAATAGTCAAGCTTGAAGAAGATAGTCACAGAATATTTGGATTGTGGATTTTCTGTTCTTCTTTTCTCCTCAGAGGCAACCTGGGGTGTCAGGACTTTCTTTTTCTGTTCGAGGTGAACCTTAGAAGAGCAGTAAGATGAAGCGTTCCGGTATTGTATTGGTGCTTAGACCTTATGCGGTGGAAGATCCTCCCCTGCCCTGGTTCGAATCAGCCTTCCTGAAGAGTGGTCGAGGGTGACTGGGATTGGCTAATGCCGATTTCCTTCTGAGAGCCTGGAAATTGGGAACTCCATGCTTGTGGAAAGTTCTTTGCCTTAGACTCTCTCTACCTTCTAGTGTTGTGTTGACAAGGGCTTTCGGAATAGTTGTAGTTGAAAGAGATGCACGGCTGCTATTGCTATTGAATCCGGTCTTTTTTTTTGAGTTTGAGTTACTACATATGACTCATCGCTGCGTTCGTGACAAAGATAGCAAGGAGAGCTGCTCCCTCCTAGAGTTGACTCCCTAGAAGTGCTCAGTTCAGAAGTTCCCCTACGGGGGCCCCCTCCCCCCACGGAACACTCTCAGAAAGAATCTCTAGAATAGAGGATAGAGCAAGGCAAGTAGTTGTAGTTAGCTTTACGTTTACGTCCTTCCTAGGAACTTGGGAAAAGCATTGACTGAAGTGAAAGGAAGAAAATCAAGAATGAATTTCTCATTCTCGAAAAGGGAAGTGAAAAACCAAGACAAAGGATTTTGTTCGAGAGCTGGGGGTTCGGATTCTAGGTAGATTATTCATTCATACAACAGAACTGAATTTGTGCTTACAAGACTTTCCTTTCAGACTGGAACGAAGAAGTCGCTTTCTGCTTTCCGCCTTCCACTTTGGTTGGACGGTAGTTCCGGGAGCCAGTAGCGAGATCGAGGGATATCAAAGAGAAGGTGCAGTTAGTAAAGCCTACAGTTCGAATACCGCAGTGAGTCAGTCATTCAGTGAATAGTCCCAGCAGTGGAATAGTAGTCCACAAGCTTTCTTGCACCGGACAGAGTGAGAACTGCTCCGCTTGCTTTCTTGCCCTAGCACACACACTAAGTAGATAGTAGGCACAGGTACGCTAGGAGTTCATCGATTGAAGTATATGTTATGTTACGCTCTTTTCTAAAAAAAGATATCTCTTCAGTCTGGTAGGCTGAAGCAATGCAATGGAATAGCGATTCTCAATATATCTCTTTTGAATTGAATTACACTTGAATTGGAATTGAATTGAAGTAGCCATCGGCCAGGTCTTGGATGCTGAATTATCGGTCTGACCACTTGTAAATTGGCGTCATCGGAGAGAAATTCGGAGCTGGCGAGGATGCGTGATTGCATCCTACTGGGCAACTGAGCTCACATTGGTTGTTTGTGAACTTTAGGATAGTGTCGAAGGAGTGTGGATTATCCTTCAATAGTTCTTTATCCTATTGTTTCACCTGGAAGGGGAAGGGAATTTTCCTTTCCTCCTCCATATCCCACAACTTGGTAGACACTCTGCACTGAGAATACACGATAAGGAGCCGCACCCAAGACTTTGAACCCAATCCGCGTGCTGCATGATTGATATATATCCTAGCTTCACTTTTGTTTCAGCGAATCAAAGCACCACTAACCATTGGTAGTTGAAGAGCAGTCATTCGATTCATTATTCTCCGGCTAATCGAAGAGCCATAGATTCCAGTCCGCATTGAGGAGCCAACCCCAAACAAGGTCAAGCATCTTTTTGAACCGGGGACAATAACAAGCTAAAGAAAAGCATCCTTGGTAAATCAAAGACAAAAGAAAAGGAAAGGGGGTCGGGGCCGGGTGAAACGAAATCTCTTTCATCCAAATCTGATCTTATGCTTGCCCGAGGGGATAGTAACTTCTTCGAAAAGCAAGGACGGGACTCGTTTTCAAGCGGAATTCGAAGATTAGTCTTTCTCGCCTTTCTTCTACCTAAGAAGAGGAAATTCCATGTTCCAAAAATCAAGATTCAGCAGTCCAATCCTGAATGAGATCTTTTGGGCTCGACTCGAGAGGATCAAACAGAAGACAGCGCCATGCCATGTTAATGCGATCGCAAGAAAAAGAAGTTGCGATCACAACATGAACAAGCAAAAAAGAGGTCCCCTCTGGGGAACTTCTCAAAGACAAAAGGCTACCATCTCCCATCTCGCTCTAGAAGAGAAAAAAAGGGGGGGTTAATAATACCTGGGACTATCAAGGTCCCACAGCGCCGACAACAGCCTCACCGGAATTCTATCATACCATTGGATCCTTTCCGGGTGGGCAAACAACTAATGTATTTCTCAAACAAAACTTGGCATGATCGTTGCTGAAAACGCGGTTTCCTTGTTCGTCTCCTCCCCTATTAGTCAGTACCCCGACCCTGAATATGAATTTCATTTCATAGAAAAGCTGTTTCCTCGCGGCCGTAGAATCCAATGAAGTTCCCAAGGGGGGGCCCCGGGTCGATCCTGTTGTTCGCTTCCTGAAGTGAGCTATTTACTATTTTGTTTTCCCTCTACTGGTGAGGTACTTAGACGAAAGGCAAGAAAGATAGTAACTCACCGAAATGACTGGAGTATAATACCCCTTTGATGGCTTGCCCGCGCCGATTGGCTTGCTTTGCTGAGGAATGGAGTTGGTGGACAGACAAAATCCCAACCCGGACAGAGCGATTGGAAAGAGCAGAGATTGGAGATTGATTCAATAGCTTTGGACAGCCGGGTGTGAGCAACTCTCGTACTCTATTTACTGGATCGTGCGTGATTGATGGATTCCTCTTTGACTAGCTAGCTAGTGCTATATCTATAGATATATGGATTTGAGTCAGGCAAGTTATGTTATATATTGATATAGGAAGGCTGCTTTATAGTCTAGGAAGGGGGGCCCCCCTTCTTGTTACAAAACAGACATTCCATTTTTGGCTTTCCCAGCACTGACTGACCTCTCTGGTCAGATGTGACAGTCAGCTCGACTTCTTAGTCAACTAGTATTAGTAGGAAATCGCTTTCACTCACATCTCAGAATCTGTACCAACAGACTTCTTCGGACACCAGTCAGGTAAGTCTCCAGCCGATCTCACTCCAAAGGATCCAGCTGATTGATGGGAAGGGGGGCCCCCTCTGGGGAACTGTTGGACAAGGAATCCCAACGTTGAGTCAGAGCTGGAGTTCAAAGAGCAAGTCCCTCTTCAGCTTGTCAGGAAAGCTATTCTTGTGCGCAAACGATCAAAGAAAGATACATCCTATCTAATGATGCAACTACAAGAGCATCCAAGGAAGAAAGAAGCAAGGCAAAGGAGGACGGAACCCCGCTTCGACTCACCAAGGAAAAGGTCAGTACTTTGACATCCTTTCTGATGAAGTTCTTTGATATAGATCAATTAGGGGCGTCGGCCCCCCGGGAAAACGTTTGCAGATGCGACCATGAATCGAACCAGGTCGAAGTCGACGGACAAACTTTGCGTCGACCGAGATGGCCA
>JAIUJO010003090.1:0-5000 GCA_023846275.1 Vanilla planifolia | reverse complement strand
AAGTTTCAATCATAGTAAACATACATGTAGTTCTTCCATTTATCCTTCACCTGTCTTTACCCAGATGCTTATGCGCATTCATCTCCACGCAAATCCGACATAAGCCAATCGATGGATTGCTACTTTTTTTTTGATCAAGACCTGGCATCTCATCGTAGGTCACGCAAACACATATATTCTATCTATTCTATATATAGATTCAAAGAGTAGCGCGCGGTAGGGGCCCCCTCTGGGGATCTGATCTTCGTTTTGGGGATTGCTAATGATGACTTGCTGCAAAGGAAATGATGTCTTCGAGATCCCGAAGATCAGTGAACTGATAAGAACTGCTTGATGATATATTCACTGAGACTCGGATGCTCGAGATCTATTTCAGTCCAGATTCCACTCCCGATTGCTGCATGGAGGATCAGGCAAACGGGTCGGATGAATAAGCCTCGTGTAAGGCGATCGAAGCGTGGAAAGGAGGTGACTGAAGAATCCGAGGAGGAATTCCTCGTCAATCGAAGGGAGATTGATAGCTCTCTCGCACATCGGTTGACCGAGATCCTCCACATTTGAGGATCGTGTACATTCACTCCGCGAATTGCGTATTCTTATCAGTGCTGTGCGATCCGCTGTTCGTCTGCGTATTGAAACCCACCTGGATGGACTAGATCTTCCTACTCTCGCGATTGGCGGGTTTCGAAACTGGCGGGGAAAGATGGAACTTCCCGTTGACCGGAGGTAGAATCCGACCGTCTTCGATTGTAGCGAGCTGGCACACACCATGTGAAAAAACCTTCTTGACGAGGGGCCCCCTCTGGGGATCTTCATCTTCCTTGGCCAGCAAGCAGAAAGGTACTGACGTCTTGGGGCGCGCTAGCGCGCGTACTCTTCTTCTTCTTCTGCGAGACTCCATCCAAATCCGCCACTCACTCGTTCTCGTTGGTTGGTGTTCTATTCTTTGATCTTAGACTATGCCTTCTTCAATTCTATTCTTCGTCTCCCTAGTCGTAGACTTCTTGCTGTCCCAACCCAACATTGGAGAGTGCCGTGCCAGGGCGATAGGCGCTCCGCAGTCACGCATTCGAGCAAGAGCCTTTCTTCGCTATGTCATTATAGGGCATGTCAATATAGGGCCGGGCCGGAATACAGACCAAAGAATGGAGGCTTCGGATTTGGAGGGGCCCCCTGGGGAACTTCTTTCTTTTCTTTCTTTGACTATGAATGCAGATCCCCAGAGGTCTTTCGAATTAGGAATGGGGGGCCCCTTTTTTTGATCTGCCGCAGTTAGAACACCACAATATTCGTCCTTTTGGGGTGAATGCTCTCAATGGTGAATCGATCATTCGCTATCCTTTGAGTTATCAGAGGATAGAATGGAAGAAAAGTAATGAAACCTGCGATGGCTACCGAATAACCTCCTTTGACTTTGTCAATAATCAACCCTTTGACCTTTTTCTTCGTTCGCCAAATCTGATTCAGTTCCACCCAAGCTCGGTTTTGTCTGAATCTTCGTGGAAGAAGAAGAAGCGGTTCACCAGCCACTACATCCAGGGATCCCAAAACAGAATGAAACCTGGCGGCTGCTCGCTCTTTGATCAGTGATTCGCCGGCCACTAGATCGATGAAGAATCTCTCTAAAATCCGCTTTTTGATCAGTGATTCACCAGCCACTACATGAAAATGAAAGGATCCCACCTTATTCTCAAACCTGGTGGCTCGGTGGATTGGCACTCCTGTAGGCTCATCTTGCATACAAATTTTGGGGGTACCAAGTCCTGCATCCACCAAAAACATTTCTTCCCTGAAGCGTAAGCGTAAAACTGAAGATTGTGAGGCGTTTTCCACTACATAATAATACACTGGAATTAGATCTTGGAAATGATCGACTCCAATAGATGCTCATCATCAGCTTTGATTTCTCTTATCCTCCTATTCCTATTGATCAGAAGCATCCAGCAGCGACACGCCAGTCTCAAGAGTGAAGCTGGAAACTCGTGAGAAACGATTTGCCGCTTGCTTCCGCCTCTCTAGGCTTCACAAGAGCTCCCCCCTACCTCCCTCTAGCGGTGCCACACTAGAGGTCCTGCACTGACTTGTGTGAGCCCTACGCCTTCCTTCCCTCCCCCCCCACAGCCCTCTTATTCATTCATTGAAGGTCAACCACGAAAGTGGTTCATAAACATAAACCTGATGTAGGAGTTTTCCCCACCTAGTGGGACGTCATTGATGAGATCACGCATGTGTGCTCTTGCAGCAAATCCCGAACAATTTGCTACTTCATCGTTTTCTAAAAGATGTTCACGATCAAAAAGATTATCCTCGATGAATTCATCAGCCTCCTCCGAATGTTTTCATACGGAGAATGATTCAGAATCTCATCTAGACGTGGGGCATCATTTCATCAGAAGATCAAAGCAAAGAAGAGATCCTGCGCTTCTTGTTTGACTTCACGAAGGCGAAGATCGAATTCCTCCGATCGCAGAGTTCTCAAATCACTCTCTTCCCCTAGCAAGGAAGCTGCATCCAAGTTCTCCCTGAAAGATTGCATCCCCCGGTCGAAGTTGAGTTGGGGGATGATTCGATGCCCCTCCATGAATTCGAGTCTTTTGATCCTGGCATATATAGAGGATTCCGCCTCTTGCTGTTCCCTTTTTTCGAAGGCAACAGCTATCTCCGCAGCAGCGGCCTTCACCCTCTTTTGATTCTTCACTCATTACTGCTGGAGAGGCGTTCTCGCTTTCCGAAGAAGATGAGGACTCGGAAGAAGAGAAGAGGCAGATGAGCCCTCCACATCATCGTCTCCACCGTCGCAAGTTAGACGATGATGGGGAAAAGAGGAGGAATGCCTATGCCTATGACAGACAAAGGACAGTTGACCAACAAAAAGGATTGACAGAAAAGGGGCCCCCTCTGGGGATCTGATTTCTTTTTCTTGACTATGAGGGGCCCCCATTTGTCAGTGGTGACTTTTTTGATTCTTTCCCGCGATGTGCCGATCCTCTAGAACGACTTGCTCTCTTCTCTCCACACGGATTCATGCAGTTCCCAATTTGGTCCAGATGGATGCAAGGACGGCTTCCCTAATTCCTATGGTGTCCAATTTTTCAACTGAATATCCAGCGACGATCATTCTATCCAGTTTTTTCCATTCGCTGCAGCCCAAGTCTCCGAAGCAAGAGATGGTTATATGGGAATAACGTACCCTTCTGATTCTGATTTTCTTATGCAACTCAGACATCAAGTTTCTAATGGATCTTTTTCGTCGTTTGGACTAAGATCCTACGGGTCATTCCATTTTGACCTGGTTGTTGAACGCCGACTCAGAAGTTCCCCCCTCCCACAGACAGGCGCCAAAAGATGTTGATGCGGGATTTGGTTTATGCAGGGATTGACTAGAAAACAGAGTGAGGAGTACAATAGAGAGAGCTCACAGAAAGCTGAGAGTGACACAGAATTGACGCCCCCGCCTTACAGCCGCTCAAGAAGACAAAGAAGAAAGAAGAAATACAGGGTCAAGTTCCCCTCGCTGCTCAGAATGTGATCCCCCCTTTGCTAAGTCATGCTGATGGGAATTTCTAGTGGTGGCCTTGTACTGCCTTAGACGATGAAGAGCAGACGGTTAGAACTTTCACATCCGACGTGGCAAGCCAGCTGTCGTTGTAACGGCCGTCACAACTCGGGGCATGTCTCCACCAGGCGGTTAGAGGATACCTGATGTGGCAGAAGAGGTGTCTTCTAGATGCATCCAGATACTGACTAGACCGAGTCATGAGGTATCACTGGAAGTTATCCCTGCCGCAGCTGACTCGAATGAGTTCTCAGGAATGGCTCTGCCACACGGAAGAAGGTCTCGGCCATCCGGAGATGGTCCGTCAGTCGGGATTTTGTAGCCTTGCCAGCCGGGAAAAGACTCTGCCTGTCAGAAAAGGCACTCCTCAATCGAATCAAGATTCTCCGAGTTGGGATGACGAATTCGAGTTGATCTGGCTCCCCCGATTGCCTGAGTTCGATCCTGATCCACCATGCTGCTACTCTTCTCTTTCTTTTCAACTCCCCATAGGTATTTCCCCTACGGGGTTTGGGGGAACGATGGGGAACTTCAAAAAAGAAAGAAAAAGAAGCAAGCCAGCCAGTTGTTCCAAGAATCAAGATCCCCAGAGGTCTTTCGAATTAGGAATGGGGGGCCCCGGCCCCCGGACCAGAGGGGGCCCCGGTCAGCAGTAAGTGGTCCCGCGGATCAGAGTTCTGGGAATCCAATCAATCTTTTCTGCCCCAAGCCCCTGTTGTCTCTAGCGCTTGATTGTAGAGATCGACCCGCTTGAAAAAGGTGCTTTGATCACCAGAAAGCACCAATTCGCTACAGACAGTCATAAAGTGGGCAATTCGCCGCCAATTATTGAGCGAGTGGCCAAAGCGTTCTTCCATTGCGACAGTTATGGCGCTATTCCACCGCCGGGTTATCGAGTCCGTTTCGAATGCTTTCATCTTGCGTTTGTGCCACGAGTTGAAGTATTCACTCGCGCACGAGAGCAATACTTTTATCCGCTTTTTGAAAAACCCCTGTTTTCCTTTCCTTTCCGGGGGAAGGGATCACCGTCGTCATCCGACCCCCCAAAGGATGCTATACTACTGGAGGATTCCAAGCTTTTTCTTTTGGAACTTGAACCGAAATCTAAGATCCCCATATTTGTTCCCCATATTGTGCCCCGGCCCCTGATTCGTGGATCAACTTCCACTTTGATATATATAATAAAAAAACAAAACAGAGTAGAATATATAAAAAGAGAATATATCAAAAGTCTCGACATTCTCGCTTTCGTTCCCGCGAGAGAGGCTTGGGCAACCTAGTTCAGGAGCGATTTCCTGTGCTGGGTCCCAGGGAACTCTTCTTGATTTTCATTCGCGCTTGGCTGCTATTGATATTGATAGGGCTACTCTTTGAATGTGAATCTCAAGTTGTCATTTATTATTGCGTAGTATGTTTCTCGGCCTGGCTCTCTGGTGTGCTTTGC
>JAIUJO010002789.1:40000-42500 GCA_023846275.1 Vanilla planifolia | reverse complement strand
AGAAGAACAAATAGAAGAAGAAGAAGAAGAGGAAGAAGAAGAAGAGGTAGAAGAAGAAGAAGAAGAAGAAGAAGAAGTAGAAGAAGAAAAAGCAGAAGAAGAAGAACAAGAAGAAGAAATAAAAGTAGAAGAAGAAGAAGAAGAAGAAGAAGAAGGACATGATGAAGAAGAAGAAGAAGTAGAAGTAGAAGAAGAAGAAGAAGATGAAGATGAAGGTGAAGAAGAAGAAGAAGAAGAAAAAGAATTGGAAGAAGTAGTAAAAGAAAAAGAAGAAGAAGAGGAAGAAGAACAAGAACAAGAACAAGAAGAAAAAGAAGAAGAAGAAGAAGAAGAAGAAGAAAAAGTAGAAGAAAAGCATTAAAAGAAGGTGATGAAGAAGAATAGGATAAAGAAGTGGAAGAAGAAGAAGAAGAAGTGGAAGAAGAAGAAGAAAAAGAAATAAGAGAAGAAGATGAAGAAGTGGAAGTAGAAGAAGAAGAAGAAGAAGGAGAAAAACAAGAAAGGGAAGAAGAAGAATATGAAATCGAAGAAGAAGAAGAAGAAAGAGAAGAATAAGAAGAATTAGAAGAAGAAGAAGAAGAAGTAATAGTAGTAATAGTAGTAGAAGAAGAAGAAGAAGAAGAAGAAGAAGAAGAAGAAGAAGAAGAAGAAGAACAATAAGAAGAAAAAGAAGATGAAGAAGAAGAGAAAGAAGAAGAAGAGGAAGAAGAAGAATAAGAAGAAGAAGAAGAAGACGAAGAAGAAGAAGAAGAAGAAGATGATGAAGAAGAAGACAAAGAAGACGAAGAAAAAGAAGAAGAATAAGAAAAAGAAAAAGAAGATGAAGAAGAAGAAGAAGAAGAAAAAGAAATAGAAGAAGAAGAAGAAAAAGAAGAACATGAAGAAGAAGAAGTAGAAGAAAATGAAGAAGAAGAGGAAGAAGAAGAAGAAGAAAAAGTAGAAGAAGAGGAAGAAGAAGAAGAAGAAGAAGAAGAGGAAGATGAGGAAGAAAGGGTAGAAATAAAAGAAGAAGAAGAAGAAGAAGAAGAAGACAAATAAGAAGAAGAGAAAGAACTGGAAGAAGAAGAGTAGAAGAAGGCGAAGAAGAAGAGCAGGAAGAAGCGGAGGAAGGAGAAGAAGAAGAAGAGGAAGAAGAAAAAGAAGAAGAGGTACGAGAAGAAGTCAAAGAAGTAGAAGAAGAAGAAGAAGAAGAGGAAGAAGAGAAGAAGGAGAAGAAAAAGAAGAAGTTAAGGAAGAAGAAGAACAACTAAAAATAAAGAAGAAGAAGAAGAAGTTGAAGTAGAAGAAGAAGAAGAAGAAAATGAAGAAGAAGAAGAAGAAGAAGAAGAAGAAGAATTGAACATGAAGAAGAAGAAGAAGAGGAAGAAGAAGAGAAAGAAGAAAAGAATTAGAAGAAGAAGAATAAGAAGAAGAAGAATGAGAAGAGGAATAATTGGAAGAAGAAGAAGAGGAAGAAGAAGAAGAAGAAGACGAACAAGAAGAAGAAGAAGAAGACGAACAAGAAGAAGAAGTAGAAGAAGTAGTTGAAGAAGAAGAAGCAGAAGAAGAATAATAAGAAGAAGAAGGAGAAGGAGTAGAAGAGGAAGCAGAAGAAGAAGAAGAAGAAGAAGAAGAAGAAGAAGAAGAAGAAGAAGAAGAAGATGAGGAAAAGGAAGAAGAAGAAGAAGAAGAGGAAGAAGAAAGAAGAAGAAGAAGAAGAAGAAGAAGAATAAGAATAAGAATAAGACTAATAATAAGTGGAAGAATAATAAAAAGAAGTAGGAGTAGAAGAAGAAGAAAAAAAAGTTGTTGAAGATGAAGCCGAAGAAGAAGAGGAAGAAGAAGAACTAGAAGAAGAAAAAGACGAAGTAGAAGAAGAAGAGGAAAGAGAAGAAGAAGAAGAAAAAGAAGAAAAAGAAGAACAAGAACAAGAACAAAAAGAAGAAGAACAAGAAAAGGAAGAAGAAGAAGAAGAGTTAGAAGGAGAAGAAGAAAAGGAACAAGAAGAACTAGAAACATAAGAGGAAGTAGAAATACAATGAAAAGAAGAAGAAAAAGAAGAAGAAGAAGAATTGGAATAAGAAGATGAAGAAGAAGAAGAAAAAGAAGAAGAATTTGAAGAATTTGAAGAATTAAAAGAAGAAGAAGAAGAAGAAGAAGAAGAAGAAGAACAAATAGAAGAAGAAGAAGAAAAAGAAGAAGAAGAGTTACAAGAAGAAGAAGAAGGAGAAGAAGTAGAAGAAGAAGAAATGGAAGAAGAACTAGAAGAAGAAATAAAAGAAGAAGAAAAAGAAGAAGAAGAAGAAGAAGAAGAAGAAGAAGAACAAGTAAAAGAATTAGAAGCAGTAGTTGAAAAAGAAGAAGAAGAAGAAGAAGAAGAAGAAGAAGAAGAAGAAGAAGAAGAAGAAGAAGAAGTAGAAGAAGAGTAGTAAATCTAGGTGATGAAGAAGAATAAGATAAAGAAGTGGAGGAAGAAGAAGAAGAAGAAGAAGAAGTGGAAGAAGAAGTTGAAGAAATAGGA
>JAIUJO010002789.1:20000-22500 GCA_023846275.1 Vanilla planifolia | reverse complement strand
AAGAAGAAGACAAAGAAAAAGGTGAAGAATAAGAAGAAGAAGAAGAAGAAGAAGAAGAAGAGGAGGAGGAGGAAGAAGAAGAAGAAAAAGAGGAAGCTGGAGAAGAATGAGAGGAAAAAGAAGAAGAAGAAGGTGAAGAAGGGGAAGAAGGAGAAGAAGTAGAATAAAAAGATGAAAGTGAAGAAGCAGAAGAAGGAAAAGATGGAGAAGAAGAAGAAGAAGAAGAAGAAGAAAAAGAAGAAGAAGAAGAAGAGGATGAAGAAGAAGAAGAAGAAGAAGAAAAAGTAGAAGAAGGAGAAGAAGAAGAAGCAGAAAGGGAAGAAGAAGATGTAGAATAAGAAGAAGAAAAAGAAGAAGAAGAAGTAGTAGAAGAACAAGAAGAAGAAGATAAAGACAGAGAAGAAGAAGAAGAAGAAGAAGAAGGGGAAGAAGAAGAAGAAGAAGAAGATGAAAAGGAAGAAGTAGAAGAAATAGTAAGAGAAGAAGAAGAAGAAGAAGAAGAAGATAAAGTAGGAGAAGAAGAAGAAGGGGAAGAAGAAGAAGAAGTAGAAGAAGAAGATAAAGAAGAAGAAAAAGAAGAAAAACTAGAAGAAGAAGAAGAAGAAGAAGAAGAAGAAGAAGAAATAGAAGAAGTAGAAGTAATGAAGAAGAAGAAGAAGAAGAAGAAGAAGAAGTAGAACAAGAAGAAGATGAAAAAGAAGAAGTTGAAGTAGAAGTTGAAGAAGAAGATGTGAAAGAGGAAGAAGAAGAAGAAGAAGAAGAAGTGAAAGAAAAGGTGGAAGAACAAGTAGAGGAAGAAAAGAAGAAGAAGAAGAAGAAGGGTATAAAGATAAAAAGGAGGAAGAAGAAAAAGAAGAAGAAGATGAAGAAGTTGAAAGAAGAAGAAGAAGAAGTAAAAGAGGAAGAAGCAAAAGAAGAAGAAGAAGAAGAAGAAGAAGAAAAAGTAGTAGAAGAATAAGAAAAGGAAGAAGAAGAAGAAGAAGAACATGAAGAAGAAAAAGAAGAAGAACAAGATGAAGAGGAATTGAAAGAAGAAGAAGAAGAAAAGAAGAAAAAGAAGATGAAGAAGAAGAAGAAGAAGAAAAAGAAGAAGAAGAAGAAGAAGAAGAAGAGGAAGAAGAAGAAGAAGAAGAAGCAAAAGAATTAGAAAAAGAAGAACAAGAAGAAGAAGAAGCAAAAGAAGAAGAAGGAGAAGAAAAAGAGGAAAAAGAAGGAGAAGGGAGAAGGAGAAGAAGAAGTATTGGAAGAAGAAGAAGAATTAGAAGAAGAATTTAAAGAATAAGAAGAAGATGAAGAAGAAGCTGAAGAAGAAGACGAAGAAGAGGAAGACAAAGAAGACGTTGTTGAAAAGGAAGAAGAAGTAGAAGAAGAAGCAGGAGGAGGAGGAGGAGAAGGAGGAGGAGGAGGAGGAGATGAAGAAGAAGAACAAGAAGTATTAGAAGAAGGAGAAGAAGAAGAAAAAGAAATAAAGAAGAGGAAGAAGAAGAAGAAGAATAAGAAGAAGAAGAAAATGATGATGATGATGATGATGAAGAAAAAGAAGAAGAACAAGAAGAAGAAGTAATAGAAGAAGAAGAAGAAGAAGAAGATGTAGAAGAAAAATACGAAAAAGAAGAGAAGAAAAAGAAAAAGAAGAAAAAGAAGAAGAAGACGAAAAAGACCAATAAGAAGAAGAAGGAGAAGGAGAAGGATGAGCAAAGAAGAAGAAGGGGTAAAGGGAGAAGGACAAGAAGGAGAACATGGAGAAGAAGAAGAAAGAAGAAGAAGAAGAAGAAGAGAAAGAGGGAGACAAAGAAGTAGAAGAAGAAGAAAAAGAAAAAGAAGATGGAGTAGAAGTATACGATGAAGAAGATAAAGAACGAGATGATGAAGAAGAAGAAGAAGAAGAAGAAGAATATGAAGAAGAAGATCCAGAAGAAGAGGAAGTTAATGAAGAAGAAGAAGAAGAAGAAGAAGAAGTAGAAGAAAAAGAAGAAGAATAAGAAGGTGAAGAAAAATAAGAAGACGATAAAGATGAAGGAGAAGGAGAAGAATGAAAAGAAGAAGAAGAAGGAGAAGAAGGAGAAGAAGGAAAAGAAGAAGAAGGAGAAGAAGGAGAAGAAGGAGAAGAAGGAGAAGATGGAGAAGAAGAAGAAGAAGAAGAATAAGAAAAGTAGAAGAAGAAGATGAAGGAGATGAAAAAGAAGAAAAAGAGGAAGATGAAGAAGAAGAATAAGAAGAAGAAGAAGAAGAAGAAGAAGAAGAAGTAGAAGTAGAAGAAGAAGATTAGGATGATGATGAAGAGAATGAAGAAAAGAAAGAAGAAGGTAAGATAAAGAAGGATATGAAGAAAAGAAGAAGAAGAAGAAGAAGAAGAAGAAGAAGAAGAAGAAGAAGAAGAAGAACAAGAAGAGGAAGAAGTTGAAGAAGAAGAAGGAGAAGAAGAAGAAGAAGTAGAAGAAGAAGAAAAAAAGAAGAAGAAGAAGAAGATGATGATGATGATGATGATGATGATGATGAA
>JAIUJO010002789.1:10000-15000 GCA_023846275.1 Vanilla planifolia | reverse complement strand
GAAGTAGTAGTAGAAAAAGAAGAATAAGAAGACGACGAAGAAGAGAACAAGAGGAAGAAGAAAAGAAGAAAAAAAAGAAGCAGAAAGAAGAAGTGGAAAAAGAAAAAAAGAAGAAGAAGAATACGAAGAAGAAGTATAAGAAGAAGAAGAAGAAGGAGAAGTTGAAAAAGAAGAGAAAGAAGAAGAAGGAGAAGAAGAAGAAGAAGATGTAGAAGAAGAAGTAGAAGAGTAAAAGAACGAGAAGAGAGAAGAATCAAAAGAAGAAGAATAGGACAAAGAAGAAGAAGAAGAGGAAGAAAAAGAAAAATAGGTAAAAGAAGAAGAAGAGAAGAAAAAATAAGTAGAAGAAGGAGAAGATGGAGAAGAAGAAGAAGATGGGGAAGAAGAAGATGAGAAAAAGAAGTAGAAGAAGAAGATGAAGAAGAAGAAAAATTAGTAGTAGAAGAAGAAGAAGAAGAAGAAGAAGAAGGAGATGATGATGATGATGATGATGAAGGAGAAGAAGGAGAAGAAGGAGAAGAAAGAGAAGAAGAGGAAAAATATGAAGTAGAAGAAGAACAACAACAAGAAGAAGTGGAAAAGGAAGAAAGAGAAGAAGAAGAAGAAAGAAGAAGAAGAAGAAGAAGATGATATATAGAAAGTAGAAGAAGAAGAAGAAAAAGAAAGAGAAGAAAGAGAAGAAACAGAAGAAGAAAAAAGAAGAAGAAGAAGAATAAGAAGAAGATGAAGAAGAAGAGGAAGAATAGCAAGAAGAAGATCAAGAAGAAGAAGTGGTAGAAGAAGAAGAAGAAGAAGGAACGAGAAAAAGTAGACGAAGAAGAAGAAGAAAAAGATGAAGTGGAAGAAGAAGAAGAGGAAGAATAAGAAGTTGAAGAAGAAGAATAAGAAGTTGAAGAAGAAATTGAAGAAGAAGAAGAAGGAGAAGAAGTAGAAGAAGAAGAAGAAAAAGAAGAAGAAGAAGAAGAAGAGTAAGAAGACAAAGAAGGAGAACAAAAAGAAGAAGTAGAAGAAGAAGAAGTCGAAGAAGAAGAAGAAGAAGAAAAAGTAGAAGAAGTAGAAGAAGAAGAAGAAGAAGAAGAAGAAGAAGAAGGAGAGGAAGACGAAGGAGGACGAGGAGAAGAAGAAGAAGAAGAAGAAGAAAAAGAAGAAGAAGAAAAAGAAGTAGGAGATGAAGAAGTTTAAGAAGTTGAAGAAGAAGAAGAAGAAGAAGAAGGAGAAGATGAAGAAGAAGGAGAAGAAGAAGGAGGAGGACGAGGAGAAGAAGAAGAAGAAGAAGAAGAAAAACAAGAAGAAGAAGGAGGAGGAGGAGAAGAAGAAGAAGAAGAAGAAGAACAAGAAAATGAAGGAGAAGAAGAAGAAGGAGAACAAGAAGGAGAAGAAGAAGAAGGAGAAAAGAAGGAGAAGAAGGAGAAGAAGTAGAAGAAGAAGGAGAAGGAGAAGAAGAAGGAAAAAGAAGGAGGAGGAGAAGAAGAAGAAGAAGAAGAAGAAGAAGAAGAAGAAGAGGAAGAAAAAGAAGAAGAAGAACACAAAGAAGAAGAAGAAGAAGAAGAAGAAGAAGACATTGAAAACAAAAAAGATGAAGAAGAAGAGGAAGAAGAAGAAGAAGAGGATGGAGATGAAAAATAAGAAGAAGAAGAAAACAAAATCGATGTTGAAGATTGAAGATGATGAAGAAGATGAAGAGAAAGTAGAAGAAGGGGAAGAAGAAGAACAGGAAGAAGAAGAAGAAGAAGAAGAAGAAGAAGAAGAAGAAGAAAAAGGAGACGAAAAAGAAAAAAAAGAAGTATAAGAAGAGGAAGAAGAAGGAGAAGAAGAAGAAGAAGAAAAAGAAGAAAAAGAAAAAGAATTGGAAGAAGAAGAAGAAGAAGTGGAAGAAGAATTAGAAGAAAAAGAAGAAGAAGAAGAAGAAGAAGAAGCAGAAGAATTGGAAGACATAGAAATAGAAGAAGAAGAAGGAGAGGAAGAAGAAGAACAAAAAGAAGAAGACGAAAAGAAAAAGAGGAAGAAGAAAAAGAACAAAAAGAAGAAAAGAAGAAGAAGGGAGGAAGAATAAGAAGAAGAAGAAGTTGAAGAAGTTGAAGAAGAAGATGCAGAAGAATTAAAAGAAGAAGAAGAAGAAGAAGAAGAAGAAGAAGAAGAAGAAGAATTAGAAGTAGAAGAAGAAGAAGAAGTAGAAGAAAAAGACAAGGAGAAGAAGAAGTAAAAGAAGAAGAAGAAGAAGTAGAAGGAGAGGAACAAGAAGAAGAGGAAAAAGAAGAAGAAAAAGAAGAAATTGAAGAAGTAGAAGTGGAAGAAGAAGAAGAAAAAGAAGAAGACGAAGAAGAAGAAGAAGAAGAAGACGAAGAATAAGAAGAAGCAGAAGAAGAAGATTATGAAGTAGTAGTAGTAGTAGTACTAATAGCAGTCATAGAAGAAGAAAAAGATGAAGAAGAAGAACACAAAGTAGTAGAAGAAGTAGAACAAAAAGAAGAAGGGGAAGAAGATGAAGGAAAGAAGAAGAACATAAAGAAGAAGTAGAAGAAGGAGAAGAAGAAGAAGAAGAAGAAGAAAAGGAAGAAGAAGAAGAAGAAGAAGAAGATGATCATGATGATGAAAAAGAAGGAGAAGAAGAAGAAGAAGAAGAAGAAGAAGGAGATGAAGAAGAAGGGGAAGAAGAAGAGCAAGAAGAAAAAGAAGCAGAAGAAGAAGAAGAAGAAGAAGAAGAAGAAGAAGAAGAATAAGAAGGAGAAGAAGAAGAATAATAACAAGAGGAAGAGGAAGAAGAAGAAGTAAAAGAAGAAGAAGAAGAAGAAGAAGAATTGGAAGAAGATGAGGAATAAGTAGTAGAAGAAGAACAACAAGAAGAATTGGAGGAAGATGAAGAAAAAGAAGAAGTAGGAGAAGTAAAAGAAATAGAAGAAGTGGATGATGATGAAGAAGAAGAAGAATTAGAAGAAGTTCAACAAGATGAAGAGGAAAAAGAAGAAAAAGAAGAAGACGATGAAGAGGAAGAAGAAGAAGAAGAAGAAGTTGAAATGGAAGACATTGAAGAACAAAGTAGACGATGAAGAGGAAGAACAAGAAGTTGAAATGGAAGAAGAAGAAGAAGAAGGGGACGAAGAAGAACAAGAGTAAATAGTAGAAGAAGAAAAAGAAGAAGAACATGAAGAAAAAGTAGAAGTAAAAGAAGTAGAAGAAGAGGAAGAAGAAGAAGAAGTAGAAGAAGAACAATAAGAAGAAGAGAAAGAACAAAAAGAAGCGAAAGACGAAGAAGAAGATGAAGAATAGAAAACAAAGAAGTCGTAGAAAAGATGAACAAGAAGAAGAAGAGGAAGAAGAAGAAAAAAAGACGAAGAAGAAGAAGAGAAAGAAGAAGAAAATGAAGAAGATGAAGAAGAAGAGGAAGAAAGAGGAGGAGAAGAAGAAAAAGAAGAAGTCGAAGATGAAAAAGGAGAAGAAGGAGAAGAAATAGAAGAAAGAAAAGAAGAAAAAGAAGAAGAACAAGAAGAAGAAGAACAAGGTGTAGTAGTAGTAGTAGTAGAAGAAGGAGAAGAAGAAGAAGAAGAAGTACAAGAAGAAGAAGAAGAAGAAGAAGAAGAAGAAGAAATAGACGAAGTAGAAGAAGAATGAGAAGAAGAAGAACAAGAAGACTAAGAAGAAGAAGAAGAAGAAGAACTAGAGGAAGGAAAAGAGAAAGAAGATGGAGAAGGGGAAGAAGAAGAAGAAGTAGGAGAAGAGGAAGAAGAAGAAGGAGAAGATGGCAAAGAACAAGGAGGAGGAGAAGCAGGAAAAGAAAGAGAAAAGTAGATAAAGAAGACGAAGAAGGAGGAGAAGAAGAAGGAGAATAAGAAGATGGAGAAGAAGAGAATGGAGAAGAAGAAGAAGAGGAAGAAGAAGAAGAAGGAGAAGAATAAGAATAAGAGTAGTTAGAAGAAGAAGAAGAAGAAGAAGAAGAGGAAGAAGAAGATGGTGATGATGATCATGAGGAGGAGGAGGAGGAAGAAGAAGAAGAAGAAGAATAAGAGGAATTGGAAGAAGCAGAAGAAGAAGAAGAAGAAGAAGAAGAAGAAGAATTGGAAGAAGAAGAAGAAGAAAAAGAAGAAGATGAAGAAGAAGAAGTAGTAAAAGAAGAAGAAGGAGTTGGAGAAGAATAAGAAGAAGAATAAGTAAAAGAAGAAGAAGAAGAAGAAGTGAAATAAGAAGAAGAAGTAGAAGAAGAAGAAGAAGAAGAAGAAGAAGAAGATGACGAAGAGGAAGAAGAAGAAGAAGGAAAAGTAGAAGAAGTAAAAGAAGAATTAGATGAAGAAGAAGAAGAAGGAGAGAAAAAAGAAGAAGAAAAAGAAGGAGAAGAAGGATAAGATGAAGAAGAAGGAGAAGAAGAAGATGGAGAAGAATATGAAGTAAAAGAAGGAGTAGAAATAGAAGAAGAAGGAGAAGAAGAAGATGATGAAGATGTGGAAGAAGGTGAAGAACAAGAAGAAGAAGAAGAAGAAGATGAAGAAGAAGAAGAAGAAGGTGGAGAAGAACGACAAGATGAAGAAAAAGAAGAAGAAGGAGGAGAAGAAGAAAACGAAGAAGAAAAAGAAGAAGAAGAAGATGGTGAAGGAGTAAAAGGAGAAGAAACTGAAAAGGAAGAAAAAGAAGACGAAGAAGAAGAAGAAGAATAAGAAATAGAAGAAGAAGCAGTAGAAAAAAAACTAGAATAATAATAATAATAATAATAATAATAATAACAAAAATAATAATAATACTAAGAACACGAAGAAGTAAAAGAAAAAGAAGAAGAAGAAGAAGAAGACAAAGAAGAAGAAGAAGAAGATGAAGAAGAAGAAGATGAAGAAGAAGAGGTGAATTAAGAAGAAGAAGGAGAATAGGAAGAAAAAGAAGATGAAGAAGAAAAAGAAGTTTAACAAGAAGAGGAAGAAGAAGAAGAAGAAAAAGAAGAAGAATTGGAAGAAGATGAAGATGAAGTAGGAGAAGATGAAGAAGCAGAAGGACAAGAAGAAGAGGTGGAAGAAGAA
>JAIUJO010002789.1:5000-7500 GCA_023846275.1 Vanilla planifolia | reverse complement strand
AAGAAGAAGAAGAAGAAGAGGATGAAAGAGAAGAAGAAGAGGTAGAAGATGAAGGAAAGGAAGGAGTGGAAGGAGAAGAAGGAGAAGAAAAAGTAGTAGAAGAAGAAGAAGAAG
The DNA here is from genome assembly GCA_023846275.1 of Vanilla planifolia. Lineage (NCBI taxonomy): Eukaryota > Viridiplantae > Streptophyta > Magnoliopsida > Asparagales > Orchidaceae > Vanilla > Vanilla planifolia. The sequence goes on along the minus strand of JAIUJO010002789.1, from coordinate 7,386 downwards.
AAGAAGAAGAAATGAAGGAGAAGAAGGAGAAGAAGGAGAAAGAAGGGGAAGAAGGAGAAGAACGAGAAGAAAGAGAAGAAGAAGAAGGTGAAGAAGAAGTAGTGGTAGTAGCAGTAGAAGAAAAAGAAGAAGAAAAGTAGAAGAAATAGAAGAAGAAGAATAAGAAGAAGAAGAAGAAGTAGAAGCAGAAGAAGATGATGATGAAGGAGGGGAAGGAGAAGAAGAAGAAGAAGGAGAAGAAGAAGGAGCAGAAGAAGAAAAAGAAGAAGAAGAAGAAAAATTAGAAGAATAAGAAGAAGAAGAAGAAGAAGAGGAAGAAGAAAAAGAAGAAGAAGAACTAGAAGAAGAGGAAGAGGAAGAAGAAGAAGAAGAACACAAAGTAGTAGAAGAAGAAGTAGAAGAAAAAGAAGAAGGGGAAGAAGAAGATGAAGGAAAGAAGAAGAACATAAAGAAGAAGTAGAAGAAGGAGAAGAACAAGAAGAAGAAGAAGAAGAAGAGGAAGATGGAGCAGAAGAAGTAAAAGAAGACAAAGATGAAGAAGAAGGAGAAGAAGAAGAAGAAGAAGAGAAAGAAGGTGAAGAAGAAGAAGGGGAAGAAGAAGAGCAAGAAGAAAAAAAAAAAAAAAACAACAACAAGAAGAATAAGAAGAAGAAGAAGAAGGAGGAGAAAGAGAAGAATAAAAAGAGGAAGAGGAAGAAGAAGAAGAAGAATTGGAAGAAGAAGAATTGGAAGAAGATGAAGAAGAAGAAGAAGTAGGAGAAGTAGAAGAAATAAAAGAATAGGATGATGAAGAAGATGAAGAGGAAGTAGAAGAAGTTGAAGAAGATGAAGAAGAAGAAGAAGACGATGAAGAGGAAGAAGAACAAGTTGAAATGAAAGAAGAAGAAGAACAACGAAGACGATGAAGAGGAAGAAGAAGAAGTTGAAATGGAAGAAGAAGAAGAAGATGGGGAAGAAGAAGAACAAGTGTAAATAGTAGAAGAAGAAGAAGAAGAAGAAGATAAAGAAGAAAAAGTAGAAGTAAATGAAGTAGAAGAAGAGGAAGAAGAAGAAGAAGTAGAAGGAGCAGAAAAAGAAGAAGAGAAAGAAGAAAAAGAAGCTAAAGTGGAAGAATAAGGTGAAGAAAAAAAAATGAAGAAGACGTAGAAAAGATGAAGAAGATGAAGATGAAGAAGAAGAAGAGGAAGAAGAAGAAAAAAAGAAGAGGAAGAAGAAGACAAAGAAGAAGAAAAAGAAGTAGAAGAAGTAGAAGAAGAAGAAGAAGAAGAAGAAGTCGAAGAAGAAAAAATGAAGAAGATGGAGAAGAAGGAGAAGAAGGTGAAGAAAGAGAAGAAAGAAAAGAAGAAGAAGAAGAAGAAGAAGAAGAAGAAGGTGTAGTAGTAGTAGTAGAAGAAGAAGAAGAAGAAGAAGAAGAAGAAGTAGAAGAAGAAGAAGAAGAAGGAGAAAAAGAAGAAAGAGAAGAAGAAGAAGAAGAAGGTGGAGGAAGAGGAGGAGGAGAAGTAAGAGGAGGAGCAGAAGAAGAAGAAGAAGAAGAAGAAGAAGAAGAAGAAGAGGAACTAGAGGAAGGAAAAGAGGAAGAAGAAGGAGAAGGAAAAGAAGAAGAAGAACAAGAATGAGAAGAAGAAGAAGAAGAAGGAGAAGATGGCAAAGAACAAGGGGGAGGAGAAGCAGGAAAAGAAAGAGAAAAGAAGATCGAGAAGACGAAGAAGGAGGAGAAGAAGAAGGAGAACAAGAAGATGGAGTAGAAGAAAATGGAGAAGAAGAAGAAGAAAAAGAAGGAAAAGTAGAAGAATAAGAGTAGTTAGAAGAAGAAGAAGAAGAAGAAAGAGGAGGAAGAAGAAGAAGAAGAAGAAGAGGAAGAAGGAGGAGGAGGAGAAGAAGAAGAAGAAGCTGGAGAAGATGTAGAAGATGATGATGAAGAAGAAGAAGAAGAAGAAAAATAAGAAGGAGAAGGAGAAGAAGAAGAAGAAAATGAAGAAGAAAAAGGAGTAGGAGAAGATGGAGAAGAAACTAAAAAAGAAGAAGAAGAATAAGAACGAGAAGAAGTAGTAGAAGATAAAAAAGTAGAAGAATAAGAATAAGAAGAAGAAGAAGAAGAAGAAGAAGAAGAAGAAGAAGAACATGAAGAAGAAGTAAACGAAGAAGAAGAAAAAGAAGAAGAAGAAGAAGTAGAAGAAGAAGAACAAGATGAAGAAAAAGAAGAAAAAGAAGCGAAAGAGGAAATAGAAGGTGAAGAACAGAAAACGAACAAGTCGTAGAAAAGAAGAAGAAGAAGAAAAAGAAGAAGAAGAAGAAAAAGAAGAAGAAGAAGAAGAGGAAGAAGAAAAAAAGACGAAGAAGAAGAAGAGAATGAAGAAGAAAATGAAGAAGATGAAGAAAAAGAGGA